>JAJIYU010016379.1:0-12217 GCA_030144865.1 Tinospora cordifolia | reverse complement strand
AAAGATGATGGTGATAATAACCACGTACCATCATAGCACACATGTGGGGTGCTATGGATGTTCTTTTCATATGGTTAGTCCATATGGTTTTTACCTAAGTGCTTGGTTGGTAAGTAAGCTCCCTTAAAGTCTAAAAGTCCAATGAAATTGGCTGTGTGATGCCACATTTCACTCTAAGGAGATGCTTAGTAAAGAACATCAAGGGCTTCAAAAACCCTTTTGGTCTAAATCACAACTTTAAACAAATGGTTGTTTGAAACGCTTAATGTATGCAAGTGTTTGAATTATGGATGTGCTATTGTTTTGAGTTTGAAAATTGGTTATTTGATAAAGATCCACTGAGCTATGTGTTCACTCCTTCCTCTCTTATTTTTCAGGAAATAAAATTATGAAGGCTTTGGAAATTAAATAGTTTTCGATTTAGCAAGTTTCTATTTTCTTCAAAGTTTCCTTTTAATGTAAGGGCATGTTGCCCAATTTTGAATAAGACTTCCGCTGAAAGTTAATATTTCTATTTTGATATTATTGATCAACAATGTAATAGTTTACAAAGTTATATACTTTCTTTTATTAATAAAGAAGTTAAATTTTTCTTTACGTTTAATTGCCTTGATTTTATTAAATGTGAATTTGTACTATTAAATTTATTCTAAGGCATGTGCTATTGAAAAAGAGAAAGTCAAGTGTGTGTCACTTGTAAAGTAACATGACCCAACCCGTCAATTGGTTAAGTCCACCATCAAAATAATGGTGGTTATGTCCAAACTCAAGGAATGTGGGGGTTGGGGTGTTACAAACAACGTGCTTGTGCCCGTTGTTAAAGCTCCAGTATTTCAATAACAATCGTCTGTATGTTTTAATATCATGTATCTTACAACGAAAAACTAAACGTTATCATATGTGTCAATTTTTTTAATCGTAAAAATATTTTATTATAATATATATTGCATATATTTACCTATATCTGAAAATTCATAATATAAAATAAACATTATTAAATATTTGTCATATTATTTCAAATGCCTTATTTAGTATATACAATCTATCAAACATATATACAATCCATCAAACATATGTACAATCCATCAAAAAGTGTGATTATTATTTACAATAGTCTTATGTACTTCTTTGGCCAAACAATTGTACTTCCAACAACATCACTCAAGTAATGAATTTCTGATGTTGGTCTATATAAATCAGCATCTTCATTCATTACCTTTACAACCCAAACTCTCCAACAATCAAAGCTAGTGGCAGTACAAGAAATCGCACCTACAACAACGTGCAGTGTTTGTTGTTATACCCATACGACAACGTTCATAATGATATTGTCAATCAAGGTGTTGTTAAATGACCAACTATTTTTAACAACGGTCACGAGCTTATTGTTGTAAAGCTTTGTGTATCCGTCTAACAGTAAGGTAACAATAACATTCGCCTATTGTTAAATAATTCAATCTTTTAACACATATTCGACCACGATCACTATGTCTGTTGTTGTAGAGATGTTATAACAACAGGCAGACGTTGTAGAAACCCTAACCTTCAACAACAGTCATGTGCATGTTGTTGTAATGCGTTGTGCATCGTTCTAAAGTTGAAGTTACAACAACGTTCCCACATTGTTAAATGCTTCGATCTTTTAACACATATTCAACAACAATCATAATTCTTGTTGTTGTAGACGTGTTATAACAACGGGAGAACATTGTTGAAAGCCTACCCTTTTAACCTTTCAACAACGGTCAGGTGGTTGTTGTTGTATGTCCATTGCTTAACAACATGCACATGCCCGTTGTAAAAGCTGCAGTATTTCAACAATAATCGTCTGTATGTTGTTATATCACGTATCTTACAATGAAAATTGAATGTGTAACACCCACCGGGAATCCTACCGAGACTCTTACCCATGTTGTAGGGCCCACGTCATGGCGTCTCAATGGTAGTGGATGAGGAATGAACAAAGTACTTATGCCCCAGGTCCTTGGTTTGAATCTCCATGGAGGCGGAGGAAAACCCCAAGGGGAGGGGACAGTACCTTGTGAGTGACACGTCATGACGTGGGCCCTACGACGTGGGTAAGAATCCCGGTAGGATTCCCGGTGGGTGTTACAATAAAAATGGCGCCTTTTTATTGTAACACCCACCGAAAATCCTATCGGGACTCTTACCCACGTCGTAGGGCCCACGTGATGGCATGTCACTCACAAGGTACTGTCCCCTGCCCCCTGGGGTTTTCTTTCGCCTCTGCGGAGATTCGAACCTAGGACCTGGGGCTTAAGTACCTAGTTCATTCCTCATCTACTACCATTGAGCCAGTGGCTCAATGGTAGTGGATGAGGAATGAGCAAGGTACTTATGCCCCATGCCCTTGGTTCAAATCTCCACGGAAGCAGAGGAAAACCCCAAGGGGAGGGGACAGTACCTTGTGAGTGACACGTCATGAAGTGGGCCCTACGACATGGGTAAGAGTCTTGGTAGGATTCCCGGTGAGTGTTATAGAATGTTGTCATATATGTCAAGTTTTTTAATTGTAAAAATATTTTACTACAATATATATTGCATATATTTACCTGTATTTGTAAATTCATAATATGAAATAAACATTATTAAACATTTTTCTTATTATTTCCAATGCTTCATTTAGTATATACAATCCATCAAACATATATATATATATATATATATATATATATACAATCCATCAAACATACATATATACAATCCATCAAACATACATACATACAATCCATCAAAAAGTGTAATTATTATTTACAATAGTCTTATGTATTTCTTTGGCCAAACAATTATACTTCCAACAACATCACTCAAGTAATGAATTTCTGATGTTGGTCTATATAAATCAGCATCTTCATTCACTACCTTTACAACCCAAACTCTCCAACAATCAAAGCCTAGTGGGAGGCCATGAACTTTAGCCTTAGGATCTGTAGAAGAAATCTTTCCTATTACTACAACTTCTTCATTTCTTTCATTTTCGGGATTCCAATTCAATAATTCGCATCTAGCATTCTCAGGAGGCAATTTTTCTTGGGTGGGCTTGCAACCCTATTGTGACTACATAATACATAAACAAATTAAAGATAATATAAACATTATAAGAATAAAAGTTTATAATCAAAGTTAGGTTTAAAAGATAGCTTACTTGTGGTGTTTGAGCATTCGAATGTATCATATTCATATCTCTTCCACTTGGGCTTTGAAGCTGTAAAACCATATCATAAAATATATTTCGCTATATAAATTTAAGTAGTAAATTAAACTGCAAAAAAAAAATTTAGCCTAGTTGTCACCTGTTGAGATTACATTAAGAACATGACAGTCAATGCTTCAACTCTTTCCTCAAATGTATCCAGTTTCTTTGATTTTGCTTCAAAAGTATTTATCCTTTCTGCTTGATATTAAATTATATTCTCTAAGACCTTTACTTTTCTATTACTTTGAATTTGAGCATCAACCTTTGAAGGTGTTGCCCCAAATCCAAGACCTCGAACACGCCCACGAAGCTTAGGTCCCAATACTTTAGTAATGGCATCCTCTCTTAAGTTATCTCTCTCGACTGAATTGGTGGTAAATTGACTAATGTCATTAATCTTTTCCTACATTCACATAAAAACAAGTAAATTAACTTTATAACTTTCTATTGTTATATAATTTCAATATATATACCTACATATCATTTGCTTTAATGATTTACTTACAACTGCTTCATTTAAAGGCTCACCATTCTTTCTCAAATGACTCTTTGTCCATAGATCTACTCTTGCAACTGAATCTGAATTTTCATTGGCTTCCTTCTAAAATATGGAAAATAGTAACATTTACAACACATATGCTTATGTAAAAATACAAACAAGAAAAATAAAATGAAGTACGTGCCAAGACCATTACCAATTCATACGCCAAACGAGCATAGCCCTTCTTACTCATTGTGTGCAATAGTTTTTGACTATTCCTCATTTCACTAAACTTTTTGCTTGTTGCCTAATAAAATGAATATATTAATAATAATGAAAAAGGAGAGATGGTTCAAATTTAAAGTATATATATATAAGAAACACACAACAAACCTGAAACTCTTCGGATAATCTTTCTTCCACAAAAGTATTCCACTCTTTAGGAGACACCACATTGCTAGGCTTAAGATATTTGTCTACAAAATTTTTATCGTTTTTTTTTTCATTGCTTCTCTAATTGCTGTAGAAACTTTGGACTTGTATTGCTTCCAACTGTGTCCCATCTTTTGCAACATCATAGCCTTATTACACTTGTCAACTACACATCTTGTTTGATATGCACGAAAAAAGGATAAATTAAAGAATTTCTACAAATAAAGTATTAGAATCTCTTAAAAATAAATAATTCAATTATACACATACCTCAATTAACCTCCAAAGTTATTCTTTAATTTTTGGAGCCACATGACGCCAATCTTTAATTATTGCAGACACGTGCTCTCGCATAATTACACCAATGTAAGACGATAGCTTCTCAGAATTAGTTGACATTGGATGCCCTCTTTCATTGAACTCAACTTACATTCTAGGAGCATGTCCCAAAACCAAACCCATCCTAGTGGGTCCACACTTCTTTGTTGTTGTACTATCAGTCTCCGTTGCTTTTGCGATACTTTCTATTTTGGGTGATGATCTTGGTGAGTCGGAGTCCTCATTAGACAGTTTTACACCTTCTTTCTCAGAATGATTCATTGCAGCCAACATGGTTGTCCATTGCTTCTTAGCTCTCTCCTCAGGTTGTATAGAAGACTTGAAAAAAATGCATTTATATATATAGAGTTATTTGTATTATAATATTCACATAAATTTAACCAAAAATGCATCATAACGAATATCACTGAAAATAAAATATTTACTTCACCAGCTTCTAAAGTCTTCTTTTTTGTCATAGTGGCTATAGAAGGTATAATATGCTTGTTGATACAAAATGCAAAGGAATTAACTAATTACTTTAGATGCGATAAATAACTATCACATAATTAAAAAAAGTAGGATTTAATATACAATCCAAGCATATAAACTTAGACAAAAATTCAAGAACAACAACAATAATAACCAAAAAAAATAATAATAACAGAAGAACAACAACAATTACCAAACCCATAAAGAAGACCAACCGTTATAAGCGGAGCTTTCCCAAATGCAGAAGCAGATATTTCGTTCCCAACTACCCAAAGAAGAAGAACAACAACAGGTGAAGATTAACAGAAGAAAGATAAACAATGAAGATCGATGAATTGAACTGCACGAAGAAGAAGACCAACCGTTACAAGTAGAACTTTCGTTCCCAAATACATAAGTAGATATTTCATTCCCAACTACCCAAAGAAGGACAACAACAACAAATAAAGATTAACAGAAGAAAGACAAAAAAAGAAGATCGATGAACTGAAATGCACAAAGAAGAAGAGCAACCGTTACAAGCAGAGATTTTGTTCCCAAATGCAGAAACAGATATTTCGTTCCCAAATACCCAAAGAAAAACAACAAGAAGATTAACAAAAGAAAGATGAGCAGTGAATCGAATAACTTAAACACACAAAGAAGATGATCGAACAACAAGGACTCTGAAGAAGATGAAGATTCCCGCGTAATTTTTTTAGGGCGGGAGCTATTTTTTTTCATAACGATTGTTCGATTGTTGATAAAAAAATGTGGGGTTAACATGTGAATAATGCAAGGATAACATATGAATAAAATGTTGTATAACATATGCATAACATATAGATAATTATGGAATAATACAAGTAATGGTAGAGGTATAACATACCAAGCAACGGGTAAATACTTTAAGAATGGTATAATGCAAGAATAATAACTGAAAAATATTACAATAAAATTCTTTAGTTGTTTTGGTTAAAAATTTCAAGGATAACATGTGAATAATGTAGGGATATCATGTGAATAAAGTTCGGTATAAAATATGAATAATCATGAAATAATGCGAGTAATAGTATAATGCAATAATAATATCTGAATAATGCGATTATAAAAATTGTTCGATTGTTGATATGAAAATGCGGTATAACGTATGCATAACATATGAATAATTATGGAATAATGTCAGTAATGGTAGAGGTATAACATACCAAGCAACGGATAAATACTTTAAGAATGGTATAATAGAAGAATAATAACTGAATAATATGGGTATAAAATTGTTCGGTTGTTTTAGTTAAAAATTGTGGGGATAACAAGTGAATAATGCAGGGATAACATGTAAATAAAGTTCAGTATATAATATGTATAACATATGAATAATCATGAAATAATGTGAGTAATGGTATAATGCAAGAATAATATCTGTATAATGCGGGTATAAAAATTGTTCGATTGTTGATATGAAAATGCGGTATAATATATGCATAACATATAAATAATTATAGAATAATGCCAGTAATGGTAGAGGTATAATGCAACTCATTATTAACCATAATAATGGCAAATGATCTTGTTTTGTTAAAATCTCAAATAACAATTGAAAATAAGTAAAATAATATAAGAACATTCTTTCAATACATTTCATATATTTATCTATGCTATATATAGTAGAAACTTTTTACATTAAAGTGAGTTTAGACTTAAATTTGATTTTTTGACTTTAATCCATTTATTTATTAAAAATTTAGCTTTATCATTTAAAATTCATAATTTAGTACTTTTACATATAATTATTTATACATGCAATTACTTAAATAATTGCTTATATATGTAAATAATGTGACAGACAAATATACATACATGCATACCCACACACACACAAATATATATATATATATATATATATCTATATATATATATATATATATATGTGTGTGTGTGTGTGTGTGTGTGTGTGTGTGTGTGTGTGTGTGTGTAATCAATTATATAAATAATTGTATGAAATTATTCTCACATTATTCACATGTCATTCCCGAACTTTCACACCAAGCAACCGAACAATCTTCATCCCCGAATTATTTATGAAATTATTCTCATATTATATTGCTATTCACACGCATTATACATGAATTATTTGTTTGTTATACTTGTATTATTCAGTCATTATTCGTTTATCCCCGCATTATTATGAAATTATTCTCACATTATACTTCTATTCACGCACATTATACAAGAATTATTCTCTTGTTATACCCGCATTATTCAGTCAAAATTAAAGTATATATATGCGCACATTATTCATTTATCTTCGCATTATTCATCCTGAATTGTTCTTGCCAAACGACCGAACAGTTCTTATACATGAATTATTCAGATATTATCCTCACATTATACCACTAATTACGCATATTTTCCCGTTATTCAAATATTATACATGTATTATTCTTATATTATACCTGTATTATTCATTTAGAATTACCTTACATATTGTATATATATGTATGTATGTATGTATGTATACATGCGTGCAAATCACATCCTTGCTATTCAGCTTTCGATTCAGGTTGTTTTTATTTTTGTGCCCTAATCTCTCTGTCTTCTTCGATTTAGTTTTTATTTACTTGCAATTTCTACTGTTACAATAAAGAACAAGTGTTCATCCTCTCTACTAATAGGACGAACGTAAATGCCGAGAACCAAGTAAATGTCACTCTTCCGAATCTTGTATTCGTATTCGTCTAAATGTGATAGTAAATGGTTGTGTAATCTATTCAACTTTCTTTGAACTACCATAATAGAGTATAAAGGTGCTATACTATTATAATGTTTATTATGATATAAAGATGTATAATGATCTTATATTCATTGGAATGGTTATACTAATATTATACGCCTTTTTATTTTGTTGTTATACACTTTTTAACATGTTATTCTGGTATTATAAACCTGCAGGAATATTAATATATTGTTAAACCTGAAGATAGATACTCAGCCAGGGTTAGGTACCTAACTAACTTGAACGCACGCAACGTGTTGATTTTCACTCTAACAGATTACCGGTTATTCAAGTTCTGGGAGACTTGTTTTTGCCACTTTCTTGATATGAAATAGTTGCTTTGGCAACCTCAGATTGTTCATAACATATTGTTGAGAGAGGTTGTTCAAGAAGACAAGTCTATTCTGGTCTTCAAATTCAATAACATTATTGCAAAATTCTCCATAGTTGAATTTGCAATGATAATGGGTTTGAAATGCACCGAAAAAACTAGAAACATTACAACTGGTTTTGAGGGTCAAATTTTGAAGGATAAATACTTTAAGGGAGTGGCGCGTATAAATAAAAAGTGTATAGTTGATGCATTTACAAATAGGGTATGGGAGAATGATGATGATTCTATGAAGATTGTAGTTTTGCTCTTCATTAATTGTTTTTTGTTTCCTATAAAAATGGAAAAGTTGGTAAATGAAGTTGATTTTGAACTTGTACAAACTAGTGAATATATGGATTATCCCTGGGGCAGGGCTCTTTTTGACACAACAATAGAATCCATGAAGGGTAATTTTGCAGCAAATGCAATCCAGCTGGAAGCTGGGAAGGGCAAGTACCCGATCATGTACATGCTTCTTGGGTTCCCAATCGCATTACAAGTTTGGTTTTATAAATGTTTTGTTGATATTGATGGTTTGTTTGCCAATCGATGTATCAATGGATTTCCTCATAAACTAAACTAAACTTGTATTAACACACCCAATTTCAAGAGCATGGAGAAGGTGCTGAACAATTTATTTGTTAATAAGGTAATTTTTCACGTATTTGATCACATATTATATATACACAACATTTATATTATAATTGAATTATTCTTTGATGTCAAATTTCTTATGATCTCATATTTGGATATTTTTAGTTCAACAATTTTGTAGCAAGCCCCAATGAGCTACTCTAGCCATATATGGATGGCTTGATTGCAGAACAAGATGGGGGTGAACATCAATTTCCAAATTGCGATGTTTTTGTTGATCCCCCAAATTTTCTTTTGCCGTCTCCTATAAATGAAACTATTGGCAATAATATTCCTGTAAATAAGGCTGCCACAACCATGAGTATACCTGGAAGGCAATGCAATTGTTGTAACAAGATCAAAATAATGTTGAAAGAGGGTTTTGATAAGATTTTTGAAGAAATTAATTATCTGAAATCCCTATTGCAGAAGGTAAATGTTTCAAGCTTCAAAACCAATGAATTCTTTTAGACTTTCATTGCAGTATAGTAATGATATGATAGTAATATACCATTTATATATTACATTATACCATGAGTATAATACATTATATACTGTATGCTTGCTGTTTTCTACTGTTTGCTCGTGTATATTGATGTTATACCAACTCTACACGTTCATTTGGCTCACTAAATTTTTCATTTTTCATGTAGGAAGATGATATAAATAAAGCAGAAGACTGTGAAAAAGTATCTGCTAGTAGGGAAAAATGTACATGTGTTAGAGCTGCAAGCTAAATTTTGACGGCATTGCAAGAGATTATTAGTGATACCGACAAAAAGAAGAAGGTAATTTTGAACACTTTATTTGGATTGTGATGTGTCATTTACATTTAATTTAAACTATCCATTAATATTGTACATTTTCATGTTAAAGGCTGACTCAACAATAACTGAAAGTGAAAGAAGGAAGAAAAAATCATCAACCCTGGTAAGATCATGAATACGATTCTTTTATTAATTCAAGATTATGCTTTCGTAGTTTTTATGAATCTAACTGTCCTTAATTTATCTGTTTTTAGGACATTTCTCGTTTAATTTCACTGACCCAAGTTTCTGACAAGGATGAATCGAAAGATCATGCACCTGTTAAATGTGAACGAGAAACCATGATTGATGAAATTGTTGAATCAGCCATCAATGTTGCGACTTCAACCGTCTCTATTGAAGATCACACTCCACTTCTTCCACCTCCTACAATTAATAAAAGGGGGAGGCGTCCCGTTGGAGATAAACGTAAAGGAAAAGAGATTGTGAAGAGACGACTATCCCCTTTAGACATATGTCTGCTTAAAGATATAGACAACAATGCTGTAGCTGAGTTTGATGAGTGGATTCAAAAGGGTCTGCTGATACACTCGAAGTAAGTTTTCTTAGAGATCAAGTTTGCATTTTGAATATTGTTGTTATTTATAATACATTGATATTAACATTTGTCACATTATTTAGGTCAAATAAAGTATACCATGATCGTGAGAACAATCTGAATCGATCTTTTGATTTTTCAATTGTTGATATTACTGATAAGGAATGGTTTTACACATTGATCACCCCAGGCCAGCCTATCTCCTCCTCTATAAGTTGAATTTTTTGCACTTGATATTATTGTTTACAGATATTATACTGATAATATACCAACATGATACCAAAATATAGGGTTTTGGATACTTTGCAATGTTTGTATACACATATTATACTGATATGATACCAATTTCACCTATATATTCCATATCCTTAAACTATGTTATATTGTTTTGTATATATATTATACTGATATGATACCAATATCATCTATGCAATATGTTCTTAAACTCTGTTATGTTTATTATTTGAGTATAATGAGATGTTGTACAAACAACATACTTATTATGTTTTGAATGTTTCATGATTATACAATTTTTATTCATGACCCAAATCTTTTATTTTAATTTAGAAATTTTGTATTGGCAGCATATAGATGTAATGTTCTATTACTTGTGCAAGAAAAGCAAGTATGACGAATCGATTAAGATGAAGTCTGTTAATGGTAGATTCGATCAAAAGTTGTAGTCTGTTTATCGTAGATTCGAAAAAGAGAATGATGCATCTATGTTAGGGGATAAGATGGTAATTATGGAGTATATGCTAGGGCACTACATGTACTGCAACACTCCGTGGTTTGATTTTGACTATGCCATTTTCGTTATTAATGTTGTAGCTGTGTTCCACTGGATACTAGGTTGCATAGCATTCACGAGGGTTGCATATATGTTTACAATTCCTTGCGTACTCCTACTATTGATGTTGTGTCAATGGAGACAGTTCAAGCTTATTCCACCATTCTTCCTTTTTATTTCGAGATGATTGGATTTTATGAATTGAAAGTTGACCAAAAGGATAGACCTGGGAAAGAGCCATTCAAGGTGCAAGTGGTTGATAATCTACCAGAACAAGAGGTGTGATTGTGGAATGTTCATGTTTTATTTTGCTAAATGTTTTGCCATCGGAAAGGAAATTTTACATGATTTTGATGTGGTGAGCTATAGAAAAAGGGTGGCTCTTAATCTATACTTGCATGGTAGAATGAAGCTGAATCAAGGCACTAAGAGTGACGATGAAAGATCAGGTCGATTCAATGTTGACAGTAGGATCCAATCATAGTGGGTCTTAAAGAAGTGAAGAATGGAAGAAGCTAGGCTGTCATACCTTGCATCACAGTTTTTCAAGGACAATGTGCAACACCATTTTTAATATTTCAGATATGTACAATTTGAACACAATTATGGTTCATTTATAAAAATCTCAACTATTTTTCATTTGAATTTTGTCATTTTATTTTGTATTCTGGGGTAAATTGTTTTATTTTTGACTCATCTATGAATAATGCTATTCATATGTGAACTTTATTATACTAGTTTTATTGGAAAATGATACAAGTGATCAATTAACAGGTTATTCATACCATTATTCATGCCTTATACCACATTTCACAGGTTATTATTCATAAGTTATTATACTTGTCACACCCCGACCCTCGGACTGGACATCATGTCTGTCAATTTGAGGCCTTGTCATCGGGCGTCACGTGGCTCCAAGCTCGGTGCATGGTCCGCCGAGGCACCGGGCGTGCAATTGTCATCATCAATCCGTACACAAACCTCTATACGCGAGGTTGAAATCATTTCTCGATTTCAAATAGTCATTTTATTCATGCTTCACTAAGCAGTTGATTTCAAATCAAATTCACCGGATGTTCAAAATCATATTTATACGGGAAATCAAGATAATATTAGCGGAAGCACTAATCAGATCAAATCTTTCTAAATCATTGAACATTGTATAGCATACCATAACTAAAAATCATCAGTTTATGAATCAAAACAAAATAGTGTTCCAGATGGTAAACACTCCTGTGAATGCATATACAAAAATATATTACTTGACCCTCAGGTCCAATTTCAAAATATACATCATAAAAACTATACAAAAACAGAGAGACAGTTTAAACAAAAATATCACAATCTCTCTATACAATCTC
>JAJIYU010016378.1:0-12216 GCA_030144865.1 Tinospora cordifolia | reverse complement strand
CCGTCAAGAGAATGGTGGACATGTCCAATGCTTAAAGATACGGAGGTTGGGGTGTTATAAATGTGGTATCAGAGCTCAGTTAGTAGATGTACTGGGCAAGAATTAGAAAGTCAAACATTAGTTGCTTGACAAGAATTAGAAACTCAAATTAGGGTTTCGCTTAAAGTTCAATTGAATCTTGAATGCCCTACCTTCTATTTTTTTGAACTTGAAAAATGTTTTAGAAAGTGTTTTCAAAAAGGAAGTATAAATTTTTGAAATGTTTTGTTTGGATACAAAGACTACAAGTTGAGTTGATAGTGGGTAAGCCTTGTCGCGAGTAAAGCTAAACATTGAAAGGGAGATGGGTTATCCCGCCCTAGAAAGCATAGTTGTTAAGCAGACTTCGGTCTCGCCGCCCGATTTGGAGGTTGTCCCACAGCTTATATGAGTAGTTGGAGTTGAAGAACACTCTTACTTTTTATAAAAGAAAACTAAAAGGTGGAAAATTAGGGCAAGAAAGTGAATAGAAATCGAAAGGATGCCAAATATGGTATCTTAACTAGATAGAGGTTGTGAGTCAACCAGATTGAACCCTAGGTTCAGAAAAAAAACCCTAGGTAGAAATGTGGTATAGCCAAGGGTGGCACAGTGAATCAAAGCATAAATCTCTAAGGCCTAGGCTAGAGACAAAAACTTGTGTGAAAACAAAAACTTGTTTGATTAGGACACAACACTGGGAAACTTCTGTATCTTTTGGTTTCTATGTAGTATGGGATGCATAGGAATTCAGTGATATGGAGGAAGCCTGGACTTGAAAAATGATGGACCATGTGTTGTTAATGATTGGTAACTCTGGCAGAACAGGTTTCTCTATGCTCGCTGGTATGGGACGATGGAGTATAGTGGGCTCGGGAACCTTAGTTATCTAGACATTTGCAAAATTGTTTGGGTGCAGCTTTGTTCTGAGTGAAAGCCTAAGCGGAAGGGGTAGAGTAGTATGGGACACTTGAATCTGAAAGCTTAGGTGGAAGCTTGGGACCTTGCTATGCTAGCATGATTGTGTGATTGTGTGATATGCATGTTGTAATGTTTATTTTCTTTGAGACCAAATCTTGTACCAATGCATGAAAAGAACCTAGAAAAAAAACCTTTAGGCCACTGAACAAATCGATAACCTAGAGACATGAATCTAGAGTCATGGTAGTACGAATGAAACGAACACTTTAGGAAATGGATAAAATATATGATGTAAGAAAGATGACCATTTCTCAAGTCTAGAAAAGCATTTAGTATCCCGAGGATAAGAAAAGATGGGTGAGTACCCTAGATGAATGTCCTAATTGAAACTTCTATGATACCTTGTGGGATACTAAAGTAGCTTTGGCTTGTAGATAAAGGAAAGAATCCAAGAAAATACCAATACACCTAATCAAAGTAACCAAGGGGCAGATGTGGTAGTAGTTTCTATCCTATCACCATAGATAATAGCAGAAATCACTCGACAGGTGGTCGAACAAGTGATGAGGACTCTACAGTCACAACCTGAGGTTCAGAATGAACTAAAAATGGGAGTAAATGAACTAGTCATTCCTCTAAGACTAACCATGCCCAAAGGAATGACAATTGAGATTAATTCAATAAAAAAGGATATCCACTTCAAACAATCCATAAGGGATAAAAACAAGAAACCACAAAATGATCAAAAGACGGGAAATGAAAGCAAGAAATAGAAACAAACTCACCAAACTGAAAAGGAACAAAAGAAACATGCTAAGAGACAAGGGTTGTGTTATGTGTGTAGACAAAGGGGTAATTTTTCCATAAATTGTCCAACCCTACCTGCTCGAGCTCCTCAGCCTCATGACTATAAGGGTTATGGTGAAAATCAAGCTAGAATGATGGTTGTTGAAGCTCAAGAAGATCAAGACCCCCTAGTAGAAACCCTTATAGTCCAATATTAGGACAAATGAACTAATTTTGTATATGAGTAGTAGTAGGGAGACCTTTAGATTGCTATATGTTCACATTTATAAATTTTGAGTTGAAATAAGGCTCTGTACCCATTATCTCTATTAATAAAATTTATTTCCTTAAGAACCCTGAGTGTACCATTTTAATTAAGTGTGAGCCTATTAAAGTAGCAAAGCCCTTGGGCATACCAACTTAGTCAAAACAAAACTACCTGACAGAACGACGCCAAGTGAATGAGTATAAATTTCGAGGACAAAATTCTTTTAAGGAGGGGAGGTTGTAATAACCCAAAATTTTGTCAAATAATTAAAGATAAATAAGTTTAATGAAATTAAATGAAATAAGTTAAGTGAATTAATTTCAAAGATTTTAAGAAATTTTTGGGTGTAAATTATGGGTTGACACATGAAAAATAATATATATAGGAGATATAATATAAAATAGGCAAATAAGACCTTAATTTGATAATAAAATGAAAATTTTAATTTAATGGGATTAATTTTAAAATTTAAAGAGTTGCTTAAGAAATAAAATAAATAAATAAATAAAAAATAAAGTATATATATATATATACACATAGATAAAAAAAAGGTTAATGTGTGTATGAATAATATGTGTTAGCATAATAAATGTTAATACTACATATTATAGGAATATGTATATAGAAAAAATTTACATAATAAAAAAATGTAGTATGCATGTATTTATTTAAAATAAATAAAACATCATATAAGTATCAATTTATAATTACATAAATGATTATCTGAAAATAAAATACGAAATAAATAAAAATATATGGAAATGAAAAATGTAGATTATTTAATTATTGGCATTAAAAATATTAAATAGAAATATTTCTAATAAATACAATATTAAAGACATAGAAAGGAGGAAATATTAGAAAATTGATAAAATGGAAAGACATATGCAAAAATCATGTTTACATAAATTAGAAAGTGTGTAATTGGCAAATTTCAGATAATAACATTATTAGAAAGCAAATTGGTAATTAGAAATTGCATCCCACGATCCAAAACAAATCTACACAATCCAATGAATGAAATCGAAGCCCAAAACAGGGCCAAGGAGCACCGAATCACTGAAATCCAACAGCCTAGAAACGATCTGCCTCATCTAACGGTTCAGATTCGATTCTTTGATTGCAAATGACACTTCACTCGAGGATAATCGTGCGGCTCGGATCAGTGTTCAAGATCTGATGCTGCACTCGAGGAACATCCAATGGTGAAGATTAAAGCGAATTTTTTAAATCGCGATCCAGTGCTGCGCTCGAGGTTGATCAATGGTCCACAACGAATTCGTTAATCTCGACCGCGATTCAGTACTGCGCTCGAGGTTGATCAATGGTCCACAGTGAGTTCGTTAATCTCGATCGCGATTCAGTACTGCACTCGAGGCTGATCAACGGACCACGCCGATTTTGTTGATCATGAATGTCCGTGTTGTAATCTAGGCTTATCTAACGGACAGGATCGAAGGCGCCTGATCTGTGTTACGATCAAGGAAATTTGACGATCCATAGAAAATTTTAAAATCTTGATCGCGATCTGATGCTGCGATTGAGGATTATCAATGTGCAAGATTAAATGCTCCGAAATTAAACGAGAAATTAACCAAGAAAATCTGAAAAAAATTCAAATAAATTCGAAAAAATCCAAAAAATTCAAAAATTTGGTTTCTAAATTTCAAAAATTATTCCAATGCACTTGCTACTTTCCTATGCCTGGGGGGCACAAAATTTTGAATAATTGGCAAGCTTCCTATATGGAGAACACCAAAAACTTACCATTTTACACTTTTTTGAACTCTATATAAAGGACCCCTAATGCTCACATTGTATTCATCCCAAATCAAGAGCATACTAGTTCTCTTCACTCTCTCTAGCCTTCTTCTTGGCAATCCCCTTAGCTCTTGAGTAATCTCAAACTATTCTTAAGTGCTCTTGAGAGTTCTTGAGTGTTTGAAAGCCTTGAAGAAACGGAACTCTGCCAAATTTCAGAGGTGTGCAGAAGAGACGTATTTAAGGTGGAAGTGACTTCTAACTTCTACTTCTTTATTTTAATTTGAATAAGTCTTGCATGTGTGATAATGTTTTGAAGATGATTGATTGAATATATGTTTGAATATGCATGCTTTATTTATTTGATGTGTCATGAATATACATGTTTAGAAATTAAGAATATTGATGGATGTTATATATGAATTATGCCATGAATAAATATTTAATGATTCATGTTTTGCATATGTTGCATCGATGGTTTAATCCGATATGGTGTGTTTTATCACTAAAAAAAGATTAAATAATGATTCAATCCACGTACCGGCACAATGATGGGCGGCAAAGTGTCATCGTGTGTGTTCCACCCCTCGACCTAGCTTGTCGGTTTACCAATAACAATTTTGAACTGGGTTTCCAAGAGTGATCTCACTTCATAGATATTGGGGTTTGAGTTTCCGTTTGTCATTCTCTCTCCCTACAATGTGGAACACAAAGATTAAACTCTTCGATCTGAATGTCAACCATAAACAAGAAATTTGTTTGAATCGTCAAATATACAAAAGTGTTTGATATGCTTGGCTTGTTTGAATTGAAATAATGATTTAGATGTTTAGAAAGATCCATTGGGCTTTGTGTTCACCCCTTCCTTCTATTTTTTAGGTAATTGATTTACATGAAGACCATGAAAATTAGTTAGGTTGTTTTATTTAAAAAGTTTTTAATTTCTATGTAAGGGCATGTTGCCCAAGTTTTGAATCTTCCGCTGTAACAGTTTTTCTTCAAGATCAATTATGTACTCAATTTTATTTAATGAATTGAGTTTATGAATTTTAGTTATTTCCTATACTATTGCCTTATTAAATTCTTAAATCTAAGTTATGTTCTGTTAAATACAATCAAGGCATGAAATAATTGAAATAAAAAGAAAATCAAGTGTGTGTCACTTGTAAATGTAACACCGGCTCGACCCACCGTTTGGTTTAGTCCACCGTCAAGAGAATGGTGGACATGTCTAATGCTTAAAGATACCGGGGTTGGGGTGTTACAAAAGAAATCTTCGAAATTATTTCACTTAACTCATTTCATTTAATTTCATTAAACTTATTTATCTTTAATTATTTGACAAAATTTTGGGTTATTACAAAAATCATGGATGAGCCATATTAGAAGTTGCTAAGATGACATGATCATATACAACCTAATCTATGTTTATGACAAGAAAAGGAAACAAGAGCAAGGAAAGCGTGGGAAAGCAGGAACTTCCATGGTCATACATGAAGTTCAAAAGGAGAGAAATTAAAATAAGAAAATTAGCAGGCATATCACATAGAGATATATAGTTTATGAAATAGGAAAGTTTCCCCTACTGATTTATGAAAGTTTTAAAGCACAAGATACCCAAAATCAAGCTCAAAGGTGACGCACCACACAAATTAGAAATTGACAAATTGCATGGATTTGATGCACACAAGAGAAAGGAAGGAAATGGGAAAGTTTCTAACTATAAAAGGTTCCTTGTCCACACCATGACTTGCTGATTTTTGCACGCCAACCCTAGGAAAAAAATTTAAACCATGGACCCTAGTACACATGACGCACCACTCAAGGACCAAATTAGAAACTTCCATATGCTCTAACAACATGAGCCCAACGAACGGAGCAAGGACGAAGGTTTCTAATTTTGTGAGATATTGAAATGTTTCTTCACCTCCACATGGCGCACAAACAAAGAGAAATCAAGAATACAAAGTTCCTTTACTCAACTCTTGCACACCATGACTTGATGCCTAAATTGGGAGATTGCCTTATCTCCTTGGATTTTGACACACAAAGGAAGGAAACTGTATAAGATTGACGCCCAAACCAAATCAGCAAGTGAATTTGTGTTCACACATAAAAAGGAAACTCAAACTTGCTCATATCATGTGTTCACACTAAGAAAAGGAAATCGTAATCGCCCACTTGCCCAAACCATGTGCACATTTACCATCACATGCCAAAAACGTGCTCAAGAGAGATGGAAAGTGGCCAATGCAAAGATTCCCAAACTATCCCCCTATGTGCACTGAAAATTTATATAAAGGACCATTATGCTCCCATTCTCTTATAAGATCCCTCTTGTTTTATCTAGCCTTCTTTTTGGTAAACCACTTCAGTCCTTGAGTAATCTTGAACTGTTCTTGAGTGATCTTGTGTGTTATTGAGTGTTTGAAGATTTTAGAGTATCGAAGTACTGCCAAATTTTAGAGTCTTACAACTAGTTTATCCAATTGAGGTGAAAGTGATTTCTAGAACCTCCACTTTATTATTTTTGATTAATGAGATGTTCAAGCATGTTTGAAATTCAGTTTATCACGCATATTTAAATTTTGATGTGATAAGTTGAAGTACCCTGAAAATATTGTACTTAATGAAATGAAAATTTCAATATCAATTGGATAAAATTTGGGTGAGAAATGAAATTGGGTCCATTTTAGCATGTCCAAAATCCTCATTTAATGACCCTTAGGAACCCAAAAAAACCCAAAATGACATGGGATGACATGAATTGATCAACTAGACAACATATCCAAAAATTAGCTCAATTGGCCAAAAATTAGGGTTTTATTTGCCTAATACCCTTAAGTGGAGTCTAAATTAGGAAAGTAAATGAAATGAAAATCACCACAGTCAAATGATGATTTGGAAACACACATTATTTATTATGAACACAAAAATATATATTAAAGAGTCCTTAATTCTTAGTAGATAATGAGATATAAATTTTTATTAAATTCACGTGGACCCATAAATGCATGGCTACCCCAAAACATGTGCAAACCACATGGGTAGAACACCATGATCGTGTACACCCTCCCCCTATCCAACCTCAATGAGACGTTTCCCTTATTTGGAATCCTTTAAAATGATCCCATGTGCCATACAAATCATCCAGTATACCACACCTATGTGAAACCATGAGAAATGATCTCATGTACACCACACTTTGATCATGTGAACCATGCCCTATTATGCTAAAATCGGTTCGTGTGTGTGTGTGTGTGTGTGTATGTGTGCACATGCGAGCAACCCTAATTAGAAGTGTCTAAATGATGAACCATAACCACACTCTAAACCCTAGCTGTCACACACAAAGGGGAAACCAAACTAGAAAGTTTGTTAAACCCAAAATGCTCCAATCTTGCCGCCATGTGAAGGAGTTACCATCACGCCTTTCTCACAAACCCTAATCGTCACATTGGTGCTCACATGCAAGTTGTCCCCTATTGATTTTGTATTTCTTGTGTGCTGCCCAGGACATACCCCTCCTTGCCTCTTGAAAAATTATATAAACTCTCCCTTGTGCACACTTATTCTTTATCCCAAAGCAAAGAGCTGACACTTTCCTCTTAGCTTGTTCTAGCCTTCTTCTTTGCAACCCTTTTGTTCGTGAGTGATCTTGAGGTATTCTTGAGTGTTTATGTATTGGATTGAGGGTTCTTGAGTTATCTTTGAAGTGTTGGAAGTGTTGAAGAAGGGAACTTCTGTTGAAATTTTGAAAAAAGCTTCATAAGGTGGAAGTGATTTCTAAAACCTCATCTTTTCTTCTTTGGATTAACACCATGTTCATTGCATATTTCATTTTTAGAAATCATTAATGTTTCAATTTTAAAAATTTAATCTTGATTTCAGTTTTAGTTTAGTACATGAGCATGTTTTAAGCATTCATGAATCCATGCCATGCTTAGTACCATGTTTAGGCTTATTTCAATGAATGATGCATATTTTTGGATTATTTACGCTTTGATTTTTAGATTGTTTACATTCTGAAATTTATTTCCCTTATTTTATAATTCTTGAATATGAGATTAATAATGACATGTTGGTGATTAATAAACATTTACCATCATAGTGAACATATGGGTTACTATGGATGTTCTTTACATGTGATTAGTTCATATGGGTGATGTCCCAAAATATTTGGATATGAGTTTGGCCCTAAGTCCAATAAAATTGATTAAAGTCACAACTATACACAAAATGTTGCTTGAAATGCCTAATGTATGCAAGTGTATGAATTATGGATGTGTTTTTAGTCAAAATTAGAAAATTGGTTGTTTGAAAAGGATCCACTAGGCTACGTTCTCACCCTTTCTCTCTTATTTTTCAAGAAATTGAATATGCATAAAGACCATGAATATTAATTAAGTTTTTTTTATTAAATTTGAAGAGTTTCTAATTTCTATGTAAAAGCATGATGCCCAAGTTTTGAATATTCCATTGTAATAGCTTCATTTTAAGATTAAGTTATGTACTCTACTTTGTTAAATTAATAAACTTTATGAATTTCATTTATCTCTTGCATTCTTGCCTTATTTGATTTGATTCCTAAATTTTGAGTTAAGTATTCTTAAATTACATTAAGGCGTGAGATAATTGAAATAAAAGTCAACTTGTGTACTTGTAAAGTAACACCAGCCTAGCCTACCTTGTGGTTAAGTCCAATTGAAAGTCTTTGGGGTTGGGGTGTTACAAAGGTGATATTAGAAACTTAACTTTAAATGCTGAGGGCTAGAAATAAAAAACCAAGCCTAAATATGAGTTGTTGGGCTAGAATTAGAAAGTTAGTCTAATACCTACGGTGGTATGAGACTTAAGAAATTAGAATGCCCTACCTCGTATTTTTGAAACTGAAAAATGTTTTAGAAAGTGTTTTCAAAAAGGAAATATATGTTTTGAAATGTTTTATTTGGTTACAAAGACTACAAGTTGAGCTGATAGTGGGTAAGCCTTGTCTCGAGTAAAGCTAAACATTAAAAGGGAGGTGGATTATCCCGCCTAGAAAGCATGATTGCTAAGCTGACTTCAGTCTCACCGTCCAATCTGGATGTTGTCCCACCAACTTATACGAGTAGTCTAAGTTGAAGAACACCTTTACTTTCTATATATAGAAAATTAGAAGGTGGAAAATTAAGACAAAAAGTTGACTAGAAATTGAAAAAGATGCCAAAGTAGTATCTTGACTCAACGAAGGTTGTGAGTCAACGAGATTGAGACCCTGGGTCTAGGGGAATCGGTGGCACAATAGATCAAAGGCATAAAACTTTAGGACATAGGTTAGAAACTAAAAATGTGTGAGACTCAAATCATTGTTTGGTAAGGACACGATATTAGGAAGATTTTTATCTTTCTTTTCTATGTAGTATGGGATGCATAAGAATTCAGGGGTATGGGGGAAGCTTGGACTTGAAGAATGATTTGCAAGAACTTGTTTCTCTATGGGTGGTTAGTATGGGACAATCAGGTATAGTTGGCACGAAAAACCTTAGATATCGAGACATTTGTGAAATTTTTTGGGTGTGACAATTTTCTAAATGAAAGTCTAAGTGGAAGGGATAGAATGGTATGAGACACTTGAAACTAGAAGCTTAGACGGAAGCCTAGAATTTTGCTATGCTAGCGTGAAATTGTTTGATTGTATGATTGTTTGAAAAACATGCTTAATTTGTTTATATGTATGCCATATGAAACCAAATCCTATACCCAAAAACAAAAAGAACCTAAAACCATAAACTTTTAGGCTACTAAACAAGTCGAGAACCCAGAGAAATGAATCTAGAGTCATATTTTAATTGTAGTTAGCATGTTTTTATGTTTTAATCACTCATGAGAGCATGTCATGCTTAGAATTCATGTTTAGGATTTATTTCAATGTTTCAAGCATGCGATGTAATGTTTTCATGCTTTCTTGGTTGTTTAAAAATTTGATATTTACATTTTAAATTTCTTTTATAATTATGTGATTTTTAAATATAAGAAATTGAAGATAAGAACCACGTACTGTCATAGTGACCCGTATAGGTGCTATGGGTGTTCTTAACACATGATTGGAGTGTGTGGTTGTGAGGCGCAACTAAGGGATACTTGGTATGTGGAATCCAATGAAAAGTGACAAAGAAATGTCTTTCCACCCTAAAAAGGGGTATTTAAATTAAGAATATCAAGGGAGTAGAATCCCTTTTAATCTTAACATCAACTACAACCAAATAGTTGTTTGAATTGCTAAATGCATGAAAGTGTTTGAATTTAGATGTGCTATTGATTTGAAATAGTAACTTAGTTGTTTAATGAATGATCTAGTGGGCTATGTGCTCATCCCTTCCTTTTATTTTTCAGGAAATTGACTTGAATCATGAAGGCCATGGATATTAGATTATTTCTAAGTTTAGAAAGTTTCTACGAAGGGCATATTTCCCAAACTTTGAATAAAGACTTCCAATGAATTTTTGTTTTAAATTTTAGAGTTATGTACTCTTTCTTTTGATTATATGAATTCAATAATTTATTTCTTTATTTTGAATAAATAAAGAGTTTGAAGTTTTCCTTTATTCACTTGTATTATCTTGTTGAAAATTAAACTCAATGAAAGTGTATTTATGAACATTTCTATAAGTGTTAGAATAAAGGAATTGAGATGCAAGTTGTGTACTTGTAAATATAACATATGACCCAACCCGCCTTATGGTTGAGCTTAAACCTGTCTCTAGGGGGTTGGGGTGTTACAAATGTGGTATCAAAGCCTAGGCATTAGTTGCTGGGCAAAAAAATTAGAAAGTTGCCTTTGATACCAAACGTGGTATCAAAGCCTAGGCTTTAGGTGCCTTGGGCGTAAAATAGAAAGTCAAGTGTAAACATGTGTTGATTAGGCTAGAAATAGATAGTCAAACATTAGTTGCTTGACAAGAATTAGAAACCCAAATTAGGGCTTCACATTGAATTGAATTAAAATTTTAGTGCCCTACCTTCTATTTTTTGAAAATTGAAAAATATTTTAAAAAGTGTTTTCAAAAAGGAAAGATATATTTTGAAATGTTTTGCTTGGATACAAAGACTGCAAGTTGAGCTAATAGTGGGTAAGCTTTGTCTCGAGTTGTAATACCCCAGAATTTTGTCAAAAAAATTTAAATTAAATAAAATAAGTTGAATAAATTAATTTCGGGTGCAAATTGTGAGTTGACACATGAAAAATAAAATATATTGAAAATATAATATAAAATAAACAAATAATACCTTAATTTGATAATTAAATGAAAATTAAGGTTTAGTAGAATTAATTATAAAATGTAAGGAATTGCTTGAGAAATAAATAAAAATAAAGTATAAATATACATATTGGCTAATATGTGAATGAATAAGGTATGTGTTAGCATAATAAATGTTAATATTTACATAGAAAAAATTCATATAATTAAATAAAATGTATTTATTAAAAATAAATCAAACATTATGTAAATAATAGTGTATAATTTATAAATAGAAAATAAATAAAAATACATGGAAATGGAAAATATAAATTATTTAATTAATAGCATATTAAAGAAATGAAAATATATAAAATAAATGCAATATTAAATAATTAGAAAGAGAAAAAATTTAGTAAATTATCAAAATGGAAGGGAATATACAAGAAAATCTAATTTTTATCAATTAGGAAGTGTCTAATTGGCAAAATTTCGGATAATAGCAACTTAGAAAATGATTTTTGTAATTAGAAACACGATCCAACGGCCAAAAACGTATAATCCACCCGATCCAAGATCCAACGGCCAAGATCAAGATCCTATCGCACACCCGGATGCATCGAATCATCAGGATCAGACGGTCCAAAATCAATCTATCCAATCCAACGGTCCATATCACAGGCGCGAGACGATCATCACGAAATCAGACCGCACACAAAACTCGAGGACGATCTGTGCGATCCAACGACTCAAAACGAGGCGCACTAAGGAGATCGCGAAATGATACATCGATCGAGGATGATCAACGGTCAAGACCAAATCAAAAAATCTCAATCGCGATCTGATGTTGTGATCGAGGATCATCAACGACCGAGATCTCACCCGCCAAAACTCAATCGCAAACGTACACATCGATCGAGAATGATCCAATGTCTAAGATCGAATCCGTCTGATCCAACGGCCAAAGATCCATCCGCAAAAACAAATTCGCGATCTGTTGATGCGCTCGAGAACGATCAGACGGCTGAGATCGAAGATCTGATTCTGTTGCTTGATCCGAGAACAATCTAACGGTGCCGATCGAATTCTAATGCGTGTCTCGAGGCAAATCTAACAGTTGAAATTCTATCTGCCCGATCTGATCAAAAAACGTATCCTGAGGAAGATCTGACGGCCATGATCATTTGCTCCGATTTAAATAACCGAAAATCTGATTAAAAATCTGAAAAAATTCAAAAAAAT
>JAJIYU010016377.1:0-12179 GCA_030144865.1 Tinospora cordifolia | reverse complement strand
AGGTACAATAGCCTTATTTTCAATATAAGGTGTGATTTAGTCTGAATCTTAGATAATTGAAACCCCACACACAGAAAGAAACTACGCTAATATTCAATCGATGTGACTCCTTGGTACGGTGGTTAGAAAATCATTAGATTATGAAGTTAGGATTTTGAAAACACTACAAATGCTGAAAAACTGATTATTTCTCTATAAAGGTTGAAGAATTAAGGTCAAAAAGAACATCCCAAGGGCCCAAGGGAATGCATTAGAAAGGTGAATATGATTACCTTGCTCTCTAATTTTATTTGAGTTCAAATATTAATCATAGTGTATATTTATATTACTATGAATCCATAGAAGCATGCTAGGTTATACTTGATTATTGATTGAATACTATGATTATTTGATTGTGTATGAATACGATATACCATGATTGGAATATTCATGCTTATTAGTTACTCGTCATCAAAGCATAAGACTCATGTGATTTTATTATAACACCCCGATTCTTGAACCATAACCCTAACATACATATTCCACTCAAATAAACATTTTTTTCAAGCATCCATGTATCACAATCGAGAAAGCATAAATTATTATTACATTATCATAAATAATTTCTTGGTCCCACCAGGTCACATCTTACAATATCATATGAATAAATAAATGAATAAACAAATAGATTAATAACTAAAAACACAATATGACATATTTGTTCAATTTAACCTCAACAATGTTCAAACTAGCAGCTGACCCCGTGGTCGTGTTTCAAATAACAATTTAATCAATGAAATAAAGAGAGATTATGTAGCTACTTGCCTAATTGAAAACAATAATAAAATTATGCCTTAGACGACCTCATCAAGGAGTTTTACCACTAACTACACTCTGTTGCATTTCATTAATGGCAGTGCTCTACTACTGGTACGTGAAAAATAAGAAGTGGGTAAGCTCAAAGAGCTTAATGGATCATACACTACACATCTCAAGCATTATTTAGACTAAAATACAGAACATGATAAAATTTATCAAACATTAGGCATTTTAAACAATTCAATTGTTTTCAGTTGACATTCAAACCAAAAGAATCATCCTCGGTGTTCTCATCACATAACACGTTCTAAGAAAGTGTGCCCAGCAATAATGACAAAGAGTATAGGGACACACCCATCATCTAATGTTCGGGAACTAGGGTCCAACCCAATGTTCCATTTCAAACTATAGTGCCAATTTAATAATTTGAAAACACTCATAGTAATGAATTGTAACTCACTGTGTCAGTACGTGGTTCAGTTCTTGACTACAGTGATATTAAAATAATAACGAGATTCCAAATTATAACATGTTCACGATTCATAATTCAAATACAACTTATTCATAATATTTTAAAAGCACATAATCAATCATACATAAAGTCACACAACATATTATGTCACACATAATATATGCAATTTATTTTGAAAACATGTAATCATCATAAATGTATGATAATTATATAATCAAAATATTTATCAATCAACACACTAGCACTCATCTAATATTCATTCAAAATAACAAAACAAACACATTCGATATTTAAAACTCAAACAATACTAAAGAGCTAAGTAATCACTTTTACCTTGTTTCGACACCCGGTGATCTCGAGATTCGCATTGCTTCTGAATTACTCAAGATGTTGACCTAAATTATGTAAAAATAATTTTCTTAGAAATTTATCTAACTTTAATATTTTAAACCTTTAATTTTTTTATAAGTTTATTTTATTCTTTTATTTAATAGTACACTGCCACTCTAGTTTCTACTGTGAACTTAATTAATAATATGTTTTCGTTATAAAAAATAATCATAACTGATTTTTTTTTATTGAACAATGATATAATTAATCCTTACTTAAAAAATAATTTAAATTATTATGCTATATTACATGATAATTAGTTTAATGATCATTACTCACACATACAATCATTTTTTGTCTACTAATATTTTTAAGAAAAATTCTATCATTGATATTTATTATATTTATTATTAATTTTTTCTAGCAAATTAGAAATATAATTTTTTTTACAAAAAATATATTTTTTCTCATAATTTTATTTATTTATTTTTCAATGCCTAATGGCCTTACCGTACAAAATAATAAGTTGTAGCTTTTCAATATAACTTGTTATTTTATTTTTAATTGATTTTCTCGTGAAGTTTCCAACAACTAAACTTTCTGAATTTTTTTATTTAATATTTTTTTTCCACAATCACCTAAATTACACTATTTTCTACTTATTTTAAGTATACACTGTGTCCTAATATATAATTTGTATTTCTTACACTAAATTTGTAAAAATTAATGTTTTAGCCTAAGTTTTTAATTCAATTTCCAGCTAGTTAATTTTCTGAAAATTTCTAACTATAAACATTAACAATATTATTTTTACTGTTAATTTAAACTACGTTATCAATTATATTAATTTTATGTATAAAATTATATTTCTACCAAAAATAATTTATAAAACAACTCTTAATCAAATCTAAGGCTACTTGTACACCCTAAATTATTTACATAGAGAAAAATAAATTTTATTTTTACAATAATCCAATCTGCACATCAATTCACTATATTCAAATCCTATAAATATATTTTTATGTATATTTTCATATGTTAATCTATATTCATGTAAATAATATTTCAACTTGAATTTTTTATTTTTTTATTTTAATCATATATATATATATATATGTATGTATGTATATATATGAATCGATTAAAAAGCATATTTTGATCGAAAATATCCATTGAAAATCTACAACTAATCATGCTACAATAATTCTTTTATATATACATACATACATGCATGCATACATACACACACACACACACACTCACACACACATATATATATATAGTGTAAATCATGCTAAATGTTTGCATATTTGATATTATGACTTGAATAATATTATGAATGTACTGTGTATGACCCATTGGACTCTTGATCTCACCCCACTTTTCTATTTCAGGTGATCTTTGATGTGGTTCATGTTGATAGTACTATGGAGTACTATAGTAGTTGCAAACGTCACAGTCGGGGTTGTTATTTGTTAATTACATTGCATACTAACATTATTATATATATTTTACATATGTTTTGCATGAGTTTAGGTAGAAAATAGAACATAATTATTTATAATTAGATGCATGATCAATTATATTCATACTATATATTATTCATGCATTTAAAGTATTTTAATATAGTTTTTTATATATTTATTTATATTTTTTATTTAATGCCCGATGAAGGATTATCAATTATTTGTGTAGGTTTAGAATAATAAGGAAATTACAGGAAATACCACTTTAAAAAAATATTATCAAAAATATTTACTGATTTTTAAATGTTTTCACTTATATTAGTTTTTTTAAAAATATTTACAATTTTATCAGTTTCTCTGTTCACACTCTCCCGGTGCCCTAGCTCCATCTCCCGTTCGCTCTGATGGTGTCTGATTATTGCTAATGACAACTGCTGTTCAGATCTACTCGCCGACGTTCTGCCGCTACTGCTGCTGTTTGCTACTCGCCACCGTTTGTCAATGACCGTTGTTGTTCATATTTGCTTGTCGACGTTCCACCGCTGCTGATGTTGTTTGCTGCTCACCGATGGTTGTTCGCCAGAGAGTTGTTCGCCAGAGAGTTGTTCATCGGTGGTTGTTCGCCTCGACTTCCTCTGGCAAGCAATACCGACACGAATTCAATCCCAATCCCGCTTGCTTGCTGCTTTTTTTCTTGGTGATTTAGATCTGCTACAACGTTCTCAAATCTGTGCCTTAGCTGCTGCTTCTTTTTTGCGATGATTCAGATCTGCTAAGGAGCCACAGAACGAGAGTAAAGCTTTGGTAGCGTTAGAAAGAGAGGAAGAGTCGATCGTCAGTCCTGGTTCGGCGGCCTGAGCTCGGCTTAAGCGCCCTCTACGATCAAAAGAGGAAAGAAAAAGAACGATTGAAAAAAAAATTAGGGTTTTGATTTGGTTTCATTGTGATGATCGAAAGAAGAAGAAGACGATGGAACAAAGAAGAGAAAAAAAATTCCACATCTGAAATCATTGTTGGTTGAGAATGAAGATGAAGAACGAATTAGGGTTTTTTCATTCTGTTGTGCGCGATCTGGTGCGATCTGGTGCAAACTAAGAAGAATGACAAAATATGGTGCGATTTGGGGCTTGAAAAAGAGGATCGAAGCTGTTGGTCCGCGAAAACGAAGATGGGGTTTGCTCGCTGTTGGATTTTTGGGCATGAAACCTTGAAGAATGATGCCCTAAATCATGATTTTCTGCGTGCTTGCTGCTGGTGCGTGCTAGGGTTGAAGATGAAGATGAATAGGAAACTAAAACGAAGAACAAAACCAGCCATTGCTGGTTGTGGTTGCTGCTGGCCATGATGTGCGAATAGAAAAAAAGAATGAACGATGTGTGGTTGTTGTTCGTGATGAAGGTCTCTTGCAGTTGGTGCGTGAAAGGAAAAGAAAGAAGATGAGTTGCTGGAATTTTTGTGCGAGAAGAAGAAGAACACACTTGCATTCTGTGCATGCAACGGAGAATGAAAAATAGCAACTGCTGGTGTCCAGTGGTTGTTCGCCCTCTGTTCTTCTGGCATGTTGTTCTTCTTTTTGCTGGTATACGTATATATTATCTATAAATAATATACAGATAATATATTAATAATATACAGATAATATATGAATGTATATAATATATATTATATATGAATAATATACAAAAAATATACACATAATACACATATTATATACTAATAATATACAATTTTCTATTGTTCACAGCATCGGAGAAAACTGTTGCTGTTTACCGGAGTGGTGCTCGCCGGAATGTTGGCCGGAGTGGTGTTTGCTGACCGGAATGATGCTCATCGGGCTTTGTTGTTCGTTGGCCAAAGTGGTGTTTGCCGGTGGAAGTGGTGTTCGCCAAACTTTGTTTTTGCCGACCGAAGTGGTGCTTGCCGGACTGTTGTTTATCGGCCGGAGTAGTACTCGCCGGACTGTTGTGATTCGTCGGTGGACTATTATATTTCTTTTTGTATTTTTGTAATTAATATTCTAATATTTGTATAAAGTTGAAATATTCAGTATTATTGTAATATATTTTATAATATTGTATAAAAATGTAAAAAGCCCTAGAATAATTGGAAACAATTATAAGGGTCCACTGTATAAGGCCCATTCATTTTTCACCAGAGCCCAAAGCATCAAACCCATTCAAGTATGCACAAAGCCATTCAAGTATGCACAAAGCCCATCACATCGGCCCATGACCCAAAAGCATGAAGGATGGCAAAGTGTGTAAATACGAAGAAACAAGCTGGGTCGACTGAAAATCGAAAATGGGGAGTCAATGTCTGTAGCAATAGCACATGGCATGATTTTAAATTGTTGGAAAATAGGTGGGAGGACTGGAAGCAAATTGTGACGGCAGTGAAGCGCATTAACCAAGAATACAATGGGTCAACTGTCCAGTTATTTGGAGAATGGCATGAGCTTGTAATTTGATGAAAAACCATGGGCTAAAATGGAAGAAGAATACAAAACAACATAGGACATGATTTGTGCCCGATGGCAAAAGGGTGTAATTTAAGGAAAGGCAAATAAAAGAAGAAAGCACCAAAATTGTTTTGGTACGTGAACTAATAACTAGGAATCCTTATTTGTTTACAATTAGGATATTTTTAGGAGTCAACGCTATCAATTGAATGTTTGCTTAAATGAAATTCATTATTTGAGAATTCAACACAGAAAAAAACTACTATGACAGCGTAGCAGAGAAGAAAAAGAAGCAAGGATCAGGACAACAATAAGAAAATTGAAAATCAAGAACATATAATAAGATTTTGTATTTATTCAATCCTTTTATTTGTAGATTCTTAAATATTTCTGACTAAGTATTTTTATTTTTACGCTGTAATTTAGGTTGTAAGAATTTTTTGATTTTTATTTTAATTAATCTATTTTGAAGTTTTGTTTTGTATTATGTGTGGTTTATGCTTTTTATTGATTGATCACCCATAAACTGATTTTAGATTATCAAATTAACTCGGGAGAAAGGTTCAATAATTAAATAATCAGAATATAAACCGATCTGAATTAATTGACTATTAGGTTGTTAATTCTGTAAGAGGTTGCACGTAATTAATTTTTTAATGCATTAGTTAATTGACTGTATGCCTCAGGATGAGGTATTACACAATTTAACTGATAGGATTAAAGCGTCTCGGGAGAGAATTTTAATTATTTGTGCTATAACCTATAAGAACAAAATTTAGATTAATTAAAATAAATATTAAAAGTGAATATATAATATTTTACTATCCTAGAATTTTAATTTATATATTTTTGAACTTAATATTCACTTGCTTTTAATTTGATTTTAAATTTAATTTAATTTTTTAGTATTTAATTTGATTTTAAGCCTTAATAAAATTGAGATTAAAATTAGATTAAGATTTAAGATATTAACCATAAGCCGTTTCCAGAGGACGATAATCCGGTATTTATAGAGTATATTACTATTGCAATCATGTACACTTGTAATGATCCCAACATTATCAGAGTTCTCTAGTAGTTTTGAACAGTTGGTTTAGACTGGGTACATGATCCTTCGGACTAATTTAAATTATTAATTGTCTTTATGGTTTAAACTTCAGCCACATTGACCATGTTTAGATATTTCAATTGAAAACATTATTCCATATTTTATTGAACTTTGAATGTCGAAGTTAATGATTTAATTATTTAATTATTTTTGTATATTTTCATGTGTTACCTCTTGATGTGTTCAAAGGGTTGATAAATCGTTTATACGAGCTTTGGTGTGTCTAGAATGTGTTTAATATGATTTGAAGGTGAGACAAGTAACGCCCCACTTCTCGGCGGATGACACGTATATAAATGTTTAATGTTGTATGGGTACATTTTTTCATGCATGACTCTGATGTGACAAAATTAAATGATTAAGAACTGGGGTGTTACATCAGATGAGTTGGGTTGGACCCCAAAAATATAAGAAGTCGGGTGGCATCAGGTGTCTTTTATGCAACCCAACTTGGCTGTCTTCCAACCCAACCCATTTTCACCCTTAGTAAATAAAAGGGAAAAACACATTTCTATACAGAAAAATAGGAATATCTACATAAAATACTGTTATTTTCGTTTATACACGAAAAGAGAAAATTAATAACAAAAATATCGAAAAACGATATAAAAACGAATTTTTTGAAAATGAAAATATCGGCTTTTTCAAAAAATGGCGCGATCAGCAACAAAAAAGAATAATCAACTACTGAATTTAAAATTTTGATATACAACATATAACTTTTGTATACACATTGCAAACATAATGTTATATGTTGCAAGATCTAAAACACACTGGTGTACAACATATATAACTTCTATATACACATTGTATACAAAATGTTATATGTTGCAAGATCTAAAAAACAATGGTATACAACATCCATAACTTTTGTATACATGTTGTATACAGAATACGATATTTGTGATGATAGGTATAACGTCAATATAATGATGACACATATAAAAAAATTATGTATACTAAACTTAAATATGGTATAACAAAAGTGTATTATTGGTATACAATGAAAAAAATTAGGTATACTAAACAACTAACATTTTTTTCTTTGCTCTTGTATACAATGAAGAAGACGAAGTGCGGTGGTGAGCATGAACCTCTCTGTTGCGCTCACCGTCACCCATCACCGTAATCGACACATAAAAATGCAAAACCCAGAAACGACGCTCCTACTGTTGCCCTCATTGTCACCGTCGACGACGTTTTCATCGCAGTCTTCTTCTCCTTTGTTTCAGACACAAAAAATGTCGCAGTCTCTTCTTCTTCTTGGTTTCAAAGACCGAAATGTCCTCGCGTTCTTCTTCTTCTTCTTCTTCTTCTTTTATTTCAGAGCCAAAAATGCCTTCGTCGCATTCAAAGCCAGAAAATCCCTCGTCACTACTACTTGTTAAACTGAATAAGAATAAGTTTTAGAGCAAATCAGAAGCTTTAGAGCAGATTGCCACAGGAGCAAATGGCGATGAGCAATGAATAGGAAGCTTGAGCATATCAGAAGGGATTTACCCATGGATTGACTTGCTTTTTTATCACTGAACCGTGAGATGAAGATGAATAGTGAACTGGTGAACACAAAGCATATCTGATATGTTTAGCGAGAAAAACAATGAACACAAACCGTTGAAAAGCAAAAAGCAAAAAGTGGTGAATACAAACCAGATCTAATTGTTTACTGAGATGAAGATGAACAGTTAACGGTGACTTGGTGAACACAAACTACTGTTCACCTTTGTTTCTTTGTGTTTGGTTTTCGCTGTTTGCTCGTGGCGTAAGTTTTTTTTAACTATATTAGTTATAGTATTTTTGATAATAATTAACAATATACAATATAGTCATAATTAAATAAAAAAATGCATAAATAATTATGTTATTAAATTAAATTTTTTCACATTTTCTATAATTTCTTTAAATAAAATGCACATTACGCGTAGACTCTCTTTAAACAAGATTGTTTTTTAAGATCTAGACCTTAATTTAAAAAATTGATTTCTACATCAAAATTTTAAAGCTATTAATAAAATACAAATATATATACATAATCTTAAAAATAATTAGTCAAAAAAAAATATATATATATATATATATATAATCTTAAAAATAATTGGTCAAACATTTTTTTTTCAAGAATATTTATTGAGTATTAGCTGGAACATACCAATTTAGTAATCGAATGCAACCTTGGCAACTTGGGCCGTCGGAGCTACGAGTAATTTTTCGAAGCAACACCTTTATTGTACTTTGTTAAGGCCCAAGTACAACAATTCTCAGCTTCTTAAAAAAGGGTGTCCTTATTTTAACTCATAAAGTACATTTTACCGCAAGTTTATGAGATTCCCATATCGTGCAGTTGGTGGCAAAAAAGGCAGGTAAGATCATTAAAATGGAAGAGAACTACCAGCGGGATGGTATTGAGCAATGCAAGTTTATGAGAGCAAGGGTAGAGGTAGCCATGAATAAACCTCTGGTCCGGGGGTTCCAAATAAAAGGGGGAGGGTCCCAGAAGTGGGTGACGCTAAAATACGAACGTCTACCAATCTTCTGTCATCGGTGCGGGCAACTGAACCATGAAACTGCTTTCTGCAATCAGAAGAAGGAGGACGAGGTAGAGGAGGATATCATGACAAACCCGTATGGCGACTGGTTAAGAGCTCAGGCGGGTACCTTCAAACCTGGAGGAGGATATCACAGGAGAGGGCGGGAAGGTGACGGAGGGAGCTCGGAGCACGCAGTGGATAAGGAAAGGAACACTGATAGAGATGTGAGGAAAATTAGGCCAAATAGGGGCGGATACAAGAATATCGATGACCGCTCAGGTGAGTCGGGCGCTGGGACAAACTCGCCGGGGAAGATGGAGGAGCATAGTAACAATGATGATGACAGTGATGTCAAGACGACGGCCCATTCCTCTGTCAGAGAAAAGAAGCTGGTTAAGGATTTGGCGGTTGCAGAAAACTGTCAGGAACCAAGACCTTTTTGTAAGGAGGTGGACTCACAAGTCATGTATAAGATGCAGGAAAAGGCTGGTCAATCTTTTTGGCCTAACTGGACCCCTATGTGGACCGAAACCCAAAATCCAGGATGGTGGTGGCAAAGGGGGTCAGGAAATATTATGGGTCATGTGGGGAGTAATCCATTGCATGTGGCGTTGGGCCCACCCATCCAGAGTCCATATGGAGGGTGGCAAATCTCTGGGGTGGGAGGAAGAGTTGGTCAACCAGATAACTGTCAGGAGAGGGGAGAAATAGGACAAAAACAGAAGGAAGTGGAAGTGAATACCCAAGGGGGCGCTGGCAGGGGCAGGGGGAAACAAAAACAATTAGTAGGAGTAACAAAGGAAATCAAGAGGAAAAGAACTAGGGACAAGCTCATAAATCCAGAGGAACCACTACCTCTTCCTGCCCCTCCTCCGGTGATCTCTTTTCTGCAGTTGGATGAGGATCAGGAAGGCGTTGATGAGAACTTCAGGTGGCAGAGGGAAAGGGTATCAAAAAAGGCAAAAGGGAAGGAGCACATGCTAATTATTAGGGTGGAGGAGACCGGCCCAGAGCGGTCCCAATCGTCCAAATGAGAACCATGGCGTGGAATTGTCGGGGTGTGGGGAACCCCCTGACAATTCAAGCGCTTAAAAGGCTTACTAAAAGTCATTCCCCAGATATTCTGTTTCTTTTTGAAACTAAAAATAAGGAGAGGAAAATGGAGATGATAAAGAATATGTTCAACTTCAGGTGTGGCTTATCTCTTCCTGCTAGAGCCATGAGTGGGGGTATAAGTGCTTTTTGGAGTGAAGAGGATGTTGTAACTGTAGAAACGTATGCTAATTATTTCATGGACTTACTGGTTGAAGATCAAGACTGCAAAATCAAGTGGAGAGCCATAGGAGTGTATGGCAGTACCGACTACGCGATTAGGAAGAAGCAGTGGCAGTCTTTATCGGGTAGGATCCAGTCCTCCCATCAACCAATTGTGCTTATAGGGGACTTTAACGCTTTGGTGGAATCAAAAGAGAAGAAGGGGGGCTTACCTTGGGGTGCTAGTGAAGGGCGAGATTTTCAAGAATTCATAGCTATGAATGGGCTGGTTGATATGGGGTTTAAAGGGCCGAGGTTCACTTGGAGCAATAGGCGAGATGGGAAGCAATTGATCCTGGAAAGACTGGATAGGGGGCTGGGCACAAGGGAATGGGTGGAGAAATTTCCTAATGCTACAGTTAGAGTTATACCTGCAATAGGTTCAGACCACCTTCCTATTATGATTGATACAGATATTATCAAGGTTAAAAGATCCCCTCAGTGGCTGAGATATGACAGTAGATGGGCACTAAGAGAGGATTGTAGGAGAACTGTAGAGAGTTGCTGGGGGGTGGAGCAAGAACACAAGCCACTAACAGTCCGCATGAAGGATACTATTAGAGAACTCCAAAAATGGCAAAGGAAAACGCCCGAGGCAAATTCTCAGAGAATGGTGGAGTACTACACAGGTGCACTTAGAAGTTGTTACGAGAAGGGAGCTAGTTGGGAAGAAATCCAAAAGGTTGAGGAAGGGCTAAGGGAAAATATGGCTCTAGAATAGATATTCTGGAATAACAAAGCTAGAGTGGAGTGGCTTCGGCAAGGGGACCAGAACACAAGATATTTTCATGAGAAATTTAAACAGCGACGGAGGACTAACAGAATAAGGGGTTTTCAAAGGCCAAATGGTGAGTGGGTAGAGGAGCCGAAGGAGATAATGAGTATGGTGTCTGAATATTTTACTAGTATTTACAAGGGGAAGACTCCAGACTTGTCTCACTTGAAGGAAGGTATTATATCAACTAGATTAAATGAGAGGGACTTGGAAATTCTAAACAGCCCCATCACCCCAAGAGACATTGAGATCTTTTTATTTGAAATGGGTTCGGCAAAAGCCCCAGGACCGGATGGGCTAACAACAGGTTTTTTTCAAGATTTTTGGGGTGTGACAAAGAAGGAAGTTATTAGAGGTGCAATGGAATTTTTTGAATCGATGAGATTTGATAAGGAATGGAATTGTATTCATATAACATTGATCCCAAAATGCAAGAATCCAGCAAATATAGGTGACTTCAGGCCAATAAGTCTCTGCAACACCATGTACAAAATCATAGGCAGAACTTTGGTAAACAAGCTCAAACAGGTACTACCTCGACTAATTAGCCCCGCCCAAAGTGCTTTCATCCAAGGGAGGCAGATTACAGAAAGTATCTTAGTTGCTCATGAGGTTTTTCACTCCATATCCGGCAAGGCAAACGGGCAGAAGCATGCAGTCATCAAAACTGATATGTCAAAAGCTTATGATCGGTTGGAATGGAACTTCATTAGCTTAGTTTTACAATAGATGGGATTCCCAGATAAATGGATCAATTGGATCAGGATTTGTGTGTCGACGGTCTCTTATAGGGTAATTGTGAATAGTACTCTGAGCAAGATAATTAGGCCATCCAGGGGCATTAGATAGGGGGACCCCTTATCCCCCTATCTTTTTATTCTATGCACAGAATTTCTAACAGGTATGATTCAAAAGGCGGTGGAAGTGGGT
>JAJIYU010016376.1:0-12180 GCA_030144865.1 Tinospora cordifolia | reverse complement strand
GATTTTAAGGTATGGCTTATGGGACGTAAGATAAGAGTAGCTTAGAATATATATATATATATATATGAGGATATATGCAGGTGGGGCTAGCTTAATTTTTTGATGTTATTCAATTACACCCAAATATATGATTTGACTTAAATTTAGTTGAATGGTATCCCACGCAAGGTACCAAACAGTTCCCTTTAAAGATAGTATGAGGTCTAAGTGAGTAATTAAAGTTCCCTTAAATCCTTTGTAGTAGCACAGTTATAAATGCTACGAATGTCATTATTCCACTAGTAAAAGGTAAGGTAAACTAAGAACTTGTCAGGTACATTCACACCAAACCATTGAATTTTTTTAAACTTTTAGGTCACTAACCTTCGAGAAAGATCTTAAAAAATAAAAAATAATATAATATAAAAATCTTTACAAGGGCACGATAATAGCTTAATATGGTTTCAGAAACCATGTGGGTTTGTCTCTACATATATGATTCAAAATTCATTTGTACTAGTGATCATATTTGTACCTAAGGGTTGGCTACATCATTTATCATAAGAATTTTATATAAAAGGTTATAAACCTGTGTGGTATATTATAATCTTCTTTTTTATAATTGATCATTCAAATTACATTAAATTATTCAAATAATTGATTGATTTATTTTTTAAATTATCCTGCTATCTATTAGATTAATGAGTTAGAACTTTAAAACCTAACAATATATATAAAAGAGATGAGAGGATTGTTGGAGGTGGGAACACAAACACTGGCAAACCGCAAAAGGATGTTGCTTGGAAACCGCGTTGTACACATAAATGAAAGATAAACCATGCAAAAACAGATCTTCAAAATAATTGTGCTAGATAGTGTTGTTTGGATGTTTCGCTTCATTTTCACATTTTGTACTGGCGTTTCTTCCAAACTGTATGTGAAAGGGAAATAGACAGGTGTGAGTTAAATTGCAAAGCTAGCCGCTTGTCCGGCCCAACAACCATCTCCTGCTGTTGTAAGGATTAGGTGGTTGGATTCCTGAGTGATGTAATGTAAGTGAAAGAGACAAAAAAGAAAAAAAAAATTGCAAATAGGCCAAAAAGGAAAAGTAAAAATGAAAGAAGATGCCGTTCACAAAGTAGTTTTCAACACTTTCGTGCTGTAGTTAGGGAAACAGTGAAAAAGATGCCAAAAAACAAAGTGATTTGATTATGAACAGAGGTAATGAATAATGACAGTAGCCTCTCTTTAAAAGAGCCGAGAAATTGTGTAAATTCGACAAATTTTACAATTTTGATTTCTGCAATGTTGTATTCAAAATTACTTGATTATGTTTGGTATTAAAACAGAATTTTTTAAAAAAAAATTTATTATTATTTGATTGAACATAAAAAAAAAAAACTTTGGCGAACGTTACTTAATTATAAGTATTATTTTTTACATTAATATACAGAAATAATTATGAGAAAATATTTTCTGAATAAATTTTGATGAAAAAATATATCAACCTAAGAAAAATTTTGGCAAACGTTACTTAATTATAAGTATTACTTTTTACATTAATATACAGAAATAATTATGAGAAAATTTTATTTTCTGAATAAATTTTGATGAAAAAATATATTTCTTATTTGTTACACATTTTTCTTTTTCTTTTTTTTTTTTATAAATGTAGAAAGGGTTCCACAGATTTATAATGAAATGAAATTTTTATTGTTCAGAGTTTCGACGAAATAACAAACTTTATCAAAATATGAAATTTCAAAAAGTAAAAAATGTAAGTAAATAACTAAATAAATATTTCAAGGAATAATGATTTACCCCAATGAAAACATTTAGGGGCTGTGCCAGTTAAGTTATTAAGCGATCCAAATAATAATAATAAAAAAAGATTATTTAACATTGTTCTGTATGTACCCGCCTGATCTATACATTCAGTCACTCCCCCAATCTAAACCCGATCAGCCAATTAAAAAAAAAAAAAAGTTAGTGAACAGAGGTTTTTGAATTTAGATTCTTAAAAACGGAGAGTCCTAAGATTGTTATTATCTGTGTGTATATTAACGGAATAAGATGATATGAAATTAGATTAAATAGAAGAAAACTAAAAATAAACTTGAAAATTGTTTCATGCAACATGATATAATTATATATAAAAAAAAATTATATAATTTGGTTGGATAAGTTTTGAGATAAAAATAAAAAATATAAATTAAGATAAATTCATTAAAAATGATGAAAATTTAAAAATAGAGGTTTGTATAAGGGTTGGAGCAAAAATTAAGTATAGAATATTAAATGAAAGAGTGATTTAAGTTATTAATTAGAGGTGATAATTCATTTCACCATGTCATAAATGAGTCATGTAGTAAACGGATATTATCGATATATTGTAAATTTGAACTTAATCAATTTATTAATCGATATGTTTATTAATAATATTAAATGTGTTTACTTATAAATATAACCTATTTAAATTTTTATAACCAATTTTTAAAATTATTTTTATAAAATATTAACAAAAAATAAAACATAAACAATTAATTTATTAAAAATTATATTATTCTTAAAAAATTATTTAATATATTAATTTTAAATTACTCTGTTTATAATTCATCTTTTAACTTGTTTATAATCATATTAAATATGTTATTTTTAGATTTAATAAATTAATTTATTTATGAATAAAAATTTAGTTGTATTTAATCATATTTAATATGTTTTGACGCAAATTTATTTACATACCAAACTCAAACTCATTAAACATATATCATATTGAAGTCAAATTATTATATCGTATCATCAATTATCACCCCTATTATTAACTCAATTGTTAATGCATCTTCATTTTATTTTGCTGCAACAGAATTAAATGGAGAAAAAGACTAAAATTAATTTCATCCAATTACATACCAAAACATTGACTAGGTTAAAAACAGTATAATACCATTCTATGCAAGGTGAAAAATGGACCATCAGGGTCTAATTCTTTAAGGACATCATTAATGAGTAAAACACTTAAGTTTGTCATTCCATTTCTGCATCTAACGTGAATAAGTTTCACACATCTAACAGTATATATAATAATGTCTCGTATGAAAATAAATAAATGGAATTGGAAATTGACATTTGTAAGTCCAAGTAATCGGAGGTACGTAGGTGCGAGTTGGGGGCTGGTCCTACATTAATTGATATGTAAGTGTCGGTAGGGCAAGTGTCCATGTAGTTCTACGCACCAGAAAAATAATATAAAAATATGGTGACGGGTGAGTATGATGTTGAATATTTCTAGTTAAATAGGCACCTACTATTCTTACAGGGTCAAGCCTTGCTGCTTTGGCCAATTTGGTTTTCTTTCTTCCTTTCTGTGTGTCACGTTGGTCGCTTTCTTAAAATAAAGAATCCAGAGACATCAAAATCAAGCTAAAGAACTGACATGCTCCCACTAATTGGCATCTTGCATGCCTTTGCTTTCTTGCAATTACATCATTGAATATATATATATATATATATTTTTAATTTGATTATCTAAAAAGGTAATTGAGTTTATTAATGATGAAATGAGATTTGCATATATATCTAATTCTCATCATTCATCCAAAAAAAAAAAGAAAAGAAAAGAAAAATTCCCTATTCCTTTCTTTATTTTCCATCTTTTGATTTGATGATTAGTATATACAAGTCATCGTGATATGAAGCTTTCATCAAGTATAATCGAATGGGCATATATTTTGATTTAATCATAAAATAAAACTGAGAAATTCATTTTTAAAATCCCATCAAGAATGATTGTAGTCTTGATGTATCTGAAAAGTGGCTTTTATATTGCATAAAAATGAAAAGGAAAGATCCAAGTCAAATTTACTTTTTTTTTCATTTATTTTTCTTTTTCTGAATAGCAAATATACTTTTATCAATAATTAAGTATATAATGATGCTGAAATTATAACACTAGTACGCCTGTCAATTTTAGACGCTATGTGGTAACGACTTTCATTGCACGGTGATTTTACACGTTAAAAAATTATATTCTAAATCCTGTCTCGGACTTCAGTATATGGGTCACACCATCCTAGGCTCCAAAGGTCTTTTAACTTAATATACGATGCGAGAGTTATGTTGTCTTCTCTACACTGATGAAGAATCCAAAGAACTGGAGGCAGCTTCGCAGGGTTATGGGGTGGTCACTGACTCAGAGAATTAAAAAAACTTAGAGGAGATGGTTTAAACTTGAAGGCAACAAATTCAACTGCAAACTCACAGATGTGAGAGTTAGAGGAGATGGTTTATTTAGAATTAATTTAATCTTGAAGATCAGTAACCGTGAGTTAAGATGTCTAATATTCCTAAGTTAAGGCATAGTCGTAAATAATTATTTTCCATAGAAGATTCACGATAGAATAATTTTAAGATATAGTAGATTTAAAGTTAACTGTGTTAAGTCATTATACCTTGAAATTGATAATATTGATATAAGTTATAGTATCAAAATTCTGAAATACCTAAGTCCTAAAAGTGATTTTCATAGATATGACTTTATTTAGAATTAAATAATTAATTTTTTTTTCTTTACTTGTATACTTTTTATACTTGCAATATTGCATGTTCGCCATGTTATTTATTTTCATGCATTATTGTAAATTAATTGATGAACACAAACTGGTTGATATCACCTCATTAATCTATTTAACTTCATTTTCTTTCATATCTTTTAAGTTCATTTAGTGCTCAAACAAATTTTGATGTGTGAAATTTTGTACAACCTATTATTTAAATTTTCTTATATGTTATTTGTTGTTAATTATTTAATGGTTAATTTTATAACCTTGTGCATTGTGAACTTGTTTGCGTATATTTTTAAGTTGTATACACGTGCTGTATAAGTTTTGGGTAAGTTTTTATGCTAAGATTACTAGTGCTTATTAAAGTACTAGTTTGAACAAATTAATTTTTTTTTTTAATTTTGATGGAGGGATCATAATAATTTTTTTTTTTTTTTTTTTTTGTAATTTTGGGCTTTTTGACCCATTGATATCCTATTAACCATTTTGCTAAAGACGGAAGCAGTCTAGATATTAAGTATTGTAACTGTATTACCCGCCGCTACTTAAGGCGGAACTCCCCGTTGAAGAATTACTCGGAATGTTACTATAGTATATATCTCTAGGTATATAGTCAGGAATATAATAAGTGTGGAGAAAGATTCTCTATAATAGAAAATAAAAAGAATTTAAATCAAGGTAGAATATGCAAGATGGGGCTTGGCTGTTTCTTCATTTAGGGATAGGAATAGTCTAATTATTTCCTAATTTTCAATAAATAAGAATAAAAAATATAAAAGACTAGTGAACTAATATTATTGCTCTTTTTAGTATTAAAATTGGTTACTAAAAAATAATAAATAGACATAAAAATGTGGGGCTCGGTTCGTGTACACGCAACAAGCCTTTTGAATTATCAAGGAACTACATTTATTGAACACCTTTACATGGTCAAAGGAACTCAAGATTGTATGTATATACTAGTTAAGATAGTAGTGGTCGAATCATTCCAGCACCGTCTTTTTTATTGTAAGGAAAGGAATGCATCTATTGGGCTTGTCGTCACCATCGCCACTAATTGGTGCTCTCCTCACCTGCTGCTCGCCGGTGTTGTTGTTTACTGTTAGTGTGAAGCCAACTGCTGAAACTGAAGACAGTTAAATTCTAACTGTCAAACTACCTAACTGTCTAACTGAAGCTATTAAATAACTGACATGTGGCATAATTATACAGGTTACAAATGTGTATATAAAGGAGATGTAATTGTGGTTTAAGGCATTGGATCAATTTACAGAAGAGACGATTCTCCATTGAAGAATTCTTTCTCTGCTCTTTCTTCTTCTGCAATACTCTGTTTTTTTTGTTTTGTTCTTCTAAAACTATCCTCTATTTTTTTTTGTTTTTTCGTTTTCTGAAGCAAAACTCACATGGTATCAGAGCCACTGAGGATCTGAACTCATACAATGTCAGTCTCTGCTTCACCAAGTGTTTTTGCTATGAAAAACGATATAGCAACCATTGCTAAAGCTCTAAATTTCAACTTGCCAATCAAGTTGAATGATACAAACTATACATACTGGAAAGTGCAAGTAAGATCTGCTATTCGAGCACTCGGACTGAACTATCTGATTGCTGAGCCAGGAAAAGCTTCTGAGTCAGTTTCTGGAGGAGAAGAATCTGAGATCTTGGAAAGAGTTGATCAATTGCTGATGTGTTGGCTGTCTTCAACAATTGGAGAAAATGTCATAGGTCAAGTCACTGAATGTGAAACCTCGTTTAATATATGGAATACACTGGAAGAACTGTTTGCTCAATCTTTGATGGCTCGAGCACTACAGTTGAAGCAGCAACTGAACTCATTGAAGAAAGGTTTCTCTTCTATTTCTAGTTTTGTTTTGCAAATCAAAACAATTGGAGCTGAATTAAAATCAATAGGCCAAATTATTACAGAATCTGATATGATTCAAAGTGTCTTGAATGGCCTTGGTCATGAATTTGATCCCGTTGTGGTGTTAATCTCATCACAACAACATTCAATTACACTTCAGGAAGCACAATATCTACTTATGATGCATGAGAAAAGGATTGAGCAATTAAACACAACAGTTTCAGTTGATGTTTCAAATGCTTCTGCACATATTGCCTCAAATTCATCTGATAAGAGAAGTCTTGTCCAAAAGAACTACTCACAGCAACAACAGGGAATAGGTCGTGGTTATAATAACAGAGGTTGCAAGAATGGAGGTGGAAGAGGACAAAAAGTGTTTTGTCAAGTTTGTTTCAAGCAAGGACACATGGCATTGCAATGTTATCATCAATTTGATCAGAGTTATCAAGGTCCATCTGCATCTCAGAATTTTCAAGCTGCCAAGAAACCTCCATTTGTTAATGCTCCATTACAACAGCAGTCTACATTTTCTCAGTATGGTAATATTCCTCAAACTGTTGCTACTGGTTTCTTTGCATCACCTGAAGCTATTGCAGATCCGTCTTGGTATATGGACACTGGAGCTACAAGTCATATGACAGGAGATGGCAGCATTCTTGGAAATAAATCTGAGTACAAAGGTAAACAAATGGTCACAGTAGGTAATGGTGATAAACTAAAAATCTCTCATACCGGTTCACTCTTTATACCTTCACACTGTTCTTCAGAAAATTTAATTCATCTAAAGTATGTCTTACATGTACCTAACCTTACCAAAAACTTACTAAGTGTTGCCAAACTTACTAATGATAACCATGTTATTGTTGAATTTCATCCCAATCATTTTGTTGTTAAGGACAAGGATTCAAAGAAGACACTACTTCAAGGAATGCTTAAGAATGGCCTGTATCAACTTTCGTCACCTCCATCACAAGTTTCCTCTGTTCTAGATGATGCTCCATCTGTTCCAGACACAACACATTTTGTTCAATCTGCTTCTTCTACATTTGATTCATTTGTTCAATCTTGTTTTTCTTCTACTGTATTCAGTAATCACAATAAATCTCAGATATGGCATGCAAAATTTGGGCATCCATCTACTGAAATTCTTGGAAAAATTTTGAATAAACTTCATTTGTCTTTGCCTAAATCATCCAGTAATTTCTATGACTCTTGTAAATTGGGAAAATCACATCAATTACCTTTTCATAGATGTGAAATCAAAACAACTGCACCTCTTGAGTTGATTTATTCAGATATATGGGGTCCAACACCTATGCTGTCAAAACATGGATCCAGATATTATATCTTTTTTGTTGATTCTTATACCAGATTTACCTGGTTCTATCCTCTCAAATTAAAGTTAGATGCATTTTCTTGCTTTGTTCTATTCCAAAAGCAAGTTGAATTACAGTTTGGTAGGAAAATTAAAACCTTCCAATCTGATATGGGTTGTGAATATAAACCTATTAAAGCACATTGTATCAACTTAGGAATCAAATATCAATATTCTTGTCCATATACTCATCAACAAAATGGAGTACCAGAAAGAAAACATAGATCCATTGTTGAAATGGGTCTCACTCTTTTAGCTCATGCGTCAATGCCATTAAGTTTTTGGGAAGAAGCTTTCCAGACTTTAGTTTTTATCATAAACAGTCTTCCATCTGTTGTTTTAGATTTTGCATCTCCTTATGAAAAATTGTTCCAGAAATCACCTGATTATAATTACTTTAAGTCCTTTGGCTGTACCTGTTTTCCTTTGCTAACATACTACTCTAAATACAAGTTCAATTTTCATTCCTCTAAATGCATCTTTTTGGGTTATAGTCCAAGGCATCATGGCTATAAATGCTTATCTTCATCTGGTAAAATTTTCATATCTAGACATGTTATCTTCAATGAACTTAAGTTTCCTTATAAATCATTGTTTCCTAATTCTGTATCAATGAAACAGTCATCTACATCTGTTCCTTTTCCTTCCACTATTCTTCATTCAATCCCTCGATATAGGCCAAGCTTAAGCATTACTAATCAAGAATCTTCACTTTGTCCTACTCACTCACCAGTATCAGTCCATACTTCTATCCCTTCTTCAAACCAATCAGAACCATCTCCAAATACTACACAATCAGAATCAGATTCTGTTAATACACCTGTTACATCTACTGTGAGACCACTTTGTTCAACTCATCCTATGCAAACAAGAGCCAAAAGTGGGATTTTCAAACCAAAAGCACTTATACATACTTCTCCTCATGCTATGGTTGCTTTATTGGAGCCTCGGTCTGTTAAGACTGCATTACAGGATTCTAAATGGAAAACTGCTATGGTTGAAGAGATGTCAGCATTGTCCACAAATAATACATGGTCATTTGTTCCTGCTTTAGCTGCAACACACCCAATTGGTTGTAAATGGGTTTTTAGAGTGAAAACAAATTCAGATGGCACTTTAAGTAGATACAAGGCACGATTGGTTGCAAAAGGTTTTCATCAAACTCCAGGACTAGATTTTGTAGACACTTTTTCTCCTGTCATCAAATCTGCTACAATCAGAGTTATTTTTACGCTTGCAGTTAGTAAGGGATGGCCTATTCAACAAATTGATATCAATAATGCATTCTTGAATGGTGAACTACTCAAAGAGGTCTATATGACTCAACCTGAGGGTTTTGTGCATCCACAGTTTCCTAATCATGTGTGTAAACTCCATAAGGCTCTATATGGTCTTAAACAAGCTCCAAGAGCATGGTTTCACAAACTGAAAGAGGCTCTCTTATGTTATGGTTTCAAGAATGTTGTGACAGATGTTTCTCTGTTCTTTAAGCAAACTGGTTCAGACATCTTGTTTCTCTTACTATATGTTGATGATATTTTGATTACAGGTTCAGATTCAGCTCAAGTTCAGCATCTCATTTACTGGCTTGATTCAAAGTTTGCTCTTAAAACACTTGGCGAAGTGGATTATTTTCTGGGTTTTGAAGTTCATCGCAATTCACGTGGTCTATATCTTACTCAACACAAATATATTCTTGATCTTCTGGCTCGAACTGATATGCTTGACTGTAAACCTGTTTTTTCTCCTACCAGTCCTGGGTTGAAGCTTTGTTTAACAGCTGGTTCTGTTTTTTCTGATCCAACCCTTTACAGGAGTACTATTGGGGCTCTTCAATATCTCACTAACTCTAGGCCTGATATAGCCTACATTGTCAATCGTTTCAGTCAGTTTCTCAAGGCTCCTTCCACTATTCATTGGCAAGCTTGTAAACGTGTTCTCAGATATCTTAAAGGGACTGCTACATCTAGACTTTGGTTTCAGCCTAGTTCTACATTGCAAATTGAAGCTTACTCTGATGCAGATTGGGCTTGTGACTTTGATGATAGAAGATCTACAAGTGGTGTTTGTGTCTTTTTAGGTGGCAACCTCATTTCATGGGGTTCTAAAAAGCAAAAGGTTGTTGCTAAATCCAGTGCTGAGGCTGAATACAGGGCTTTGTCTTTTGCCACTTCTGACATTCTCTGGTTGTCTTCACTTCTTCATGAGCTTCATTGTTCTGTACCTCTCACTTCAATTCTCTGGTGTGACAATACTAGTGCCAAGTCTCTTGCTTCAAATCCTGTCTTCCATGGTCGTACCAAACATATTGAAGTTGATGCTCATTTTATTCGTGAGAAGCTTGCAGCTGGTGCTCTTGAACTAAGATATGTTCCCAGTCAGTTTCAAGTTGCTGACATTATGACTAAGTCTCTTGTTGTTACTCAGTTTCATTTTCTTTCTTCCAAATTAAATCTGGTTGCCTCTCCCAGGTTTAATTTGAGGGGGGATGTGAAGCCAACTGCTGAAACTGAAGACAGTTAAAATAGAAGACAGTTAAATTCTAACTGTCAAACTACCTAACTGTCTAACTAAAGCTGTTAAATAACTGACATGTGGCATAATTATACAGGTTACAAATATGTATATAAAGGAGATGTAATTGTGGTTTAAGGCATTGGATCAATTAACAGAAGAGACGATTCTCCATTGAAGAATCATTTCTCTGCTCTTTCTTCTTCTGCAATACTCTGTTTTTTTTTGTTTTGTTCTTCTGAAACTATCCTCTGTTTTTTTTTTGTTTTTCGTTTTCTGAAGCAAAACTCACAGCTAGGCCTGCCTACTAGCAGGTCTGATCCTGCATTCTAGCCTCTGTTTTCAGCCGCCGCTACTCGCGATAGCCAGCCGCCTTTGTTGCTATCATCAATCTGCTAACCCTCCGCCCTCGTCGTTCTGCTTCTACCCTTGCTTTTGTTGTCACTGTTGCTTTGTAGTTGTCGCCAATTTCTTCTTGGTTGTTTTCATTGGTATACAGTCTATTTCATTGGTCTGCAATTGTTTTTCGTTGGTATACCATCATTTTAGTTGCCTTGTAGTTGTTTTTCATTGGTATGCAGTCACTTTCGTTGTTGTGTAGTTGTTTTCTCTACGCATTTCTCTTTTTAATGGAGATTTATGTGCTAGTTCGATTATTGAAAGAATATCAATGTAGATTTTTAAATTAATTGAGTGTCATAAAAGTTCATTGATTTTTCAAACTTATAAGTATCAATGTTATATCAATATAAAATATTAAAAGTATACCAATGTTATATCAACTGTATGCTAACTTTTGATTTACTGATAATTGTTAATGATTTTATAACACTGTATATACAAATATTATACTAATTGTATACTAATGTCATATTATTGTTTATAAATTAAATATTATACTAATTGTATACAAATCTTATATCATTATATATAAGCCAAATATTATATTAGTATATTAATGTTATCTTATTGTTTATAAACTAAGTGTTATACTATTATTATACTAGTTGTATATTAATGTTATACTAATACTTCTTAATAAATAGTTTTTGTTATTTTTTATATTAAGTTTCTGATATATGTATAAAAATGAGAATAGCAGTATTTATGTAAATATTTCTGTTTTCTGGTACATAAATGTGTTTTTTTCCAAAAAATAATACCATAATTTTAGACTTTTAGTAGATATTTTTTTTTATTTAACAATAACATAATAAGTTGTGGGCCCAGAATCTTATTCAGTTGTAGCTAAACATAGAATTGGACTAAAAATTAGTCAATCCTATCAAATGTTATGTGTCAAACAACCCCTAAAAGTATGTTTGACAACTAAATATTTTTTTGTTAAAAATATTTTTTTTTAAAAATTAACTTAATGTTTTTGAGAGAAATATCTCATAATTATTTGACTAGATATTAGAAATTATTTTATCCACCACTAACTTAAGCAAATGACGTGTTCCAAAAAAAAAATTAGACTTTTATTCACCATTTTTGCTAATCAAATATGATAAAATTGTTATGAGAAAATGCAAGAAACTCTCAAGAGAAGAAAAAGAAATATTCAAGAACATCAGAGAGAAAAGATAATTTTAAAAGAGAATTATTTTTTATTAATGATTTTTATAATATATAAGACTCCTTTATATAAATTTATGGAATGAGGAGTTACATCAATTATAATTAACCTAATAAAAAATATTTAAATAATCTCATTAATTTAAAAATTGTGAGATTTAGAGGTTATAAAATACTAAATGTTATAAATTATAAAAGGCACTTAATATATTTATTTATAACAAAAATAACATTTTTAAAAAATTATCAGTTTTTTAATATTTATTTTCTCATCAAGTAAACCTCCTCTAAAATCCATTCACCAT
>JAJIYU010016375.1:0-12201 GCA_030144865.1 Tinospora cordifolia | reverse complement strand
CGAGGTCTGATGTGCGTCTATGATTAAAAATGAGAAATAAATACATTAGAAATTAGTTATAGAAATGAATTTGAATTTGATTGGTGTTTTTGAAATTATTTTTGATAGGATAATTTTCATGAATTGAGTATAGAGGTTGAAGAGGATACTGAAAATTGATTGACGATAATTTTGGTGAGTAATATGTATTTTTGAATATTTTGGAGAATACTGCTTCATGTCTAAAATTTCTGATTTTTCTTAAACGTGAATAGATGCACCGGATATGATATGAATGATGGATTATATATTATTGAATTTTACAGTAAAGGTTGAAAAAGCTAGTTATTTACCAGAGAGAGAGTTACGTGCCAACGGGGTTTAGTGTTGGTATTCTGTGAATATTTCTTTGTCTTTGTTATTTATATGACATTGTAGATAGAAAAAATAATTTGAATGTAAGCATGTTATTGATATGAGCATATGTTGCATTTGATTTGGCTTTCACGAAATTTTGTTTGCATGGCAACGTGTTTTGGATTTGCAAGAGCAGATCTAAAATATAATATCGTTTCGATGGACTGAGTCATGGAGAATAATACTTCTTTATGTGATAATCCTCTGAGACTGAGCCATGAGAAGTATCAGTCTTTTCTTATGTGATAATCTTCGAAATGAGTTGGAAATGGGGAAGATTAGAGTTGCAGTCTACTTTTGTTGAGGCCAAACAAGAAGCGAAATTGACTCTAGATCTGGATGGATAAGGAGATGCAAAATTGTTTTAAATGGAATGATAAGGAGGTGCATGATTGTTTTTAATCAGCATGAGCACTATGTTGAATACATGTATGTATGGCTTAAATGTGCATGATGAATTTAAATATTTTATCTATTTTGAGAAATTGCATGTTTATTTAAATGCATTTAAATGCCTTAGATAAAGAATATTCACTGGGCATGTTGTAGCTCACTCAATTTTTAACATTTCAGGAACTGATAGAAAAGGGAAAAGGCCAGCGCAAGAAGAGTAGACAGCTCTTCCAGTTTTGCTACGTGCGTGGGCTTATCTGTTTTTCTTTAGTTTTACTTTTGTATAATTATACTTATCACTGTATATGTAATATCACCAGAGAGATACCAGTTTACTTTCACTAAGATGAGAGTGGAAAATAGTTTTGATTTGTGAATGATATATAAAATATACTGTGTATGTTTGGGGATTATACTATTGTTTATCAGGTGACGAAATTTTTGGGATAAGTCAAAGTTTTAGAGGAGACTCTGTCAAAATTTTGGTAGGGATATTGGGTAGGATTACCAGTGAGAGGCTGACATAATACTGTATACGTCGATGTAGCGTATATGGTATTATGTGCCAGTCGTGACGTCACTTTTACAAAGTGGGTTGCGACAAAATAAATAGAGATAGAATGCATGAAAACTTGTATGATTAGAGACCGAGATCGAGAGGAACCTTTACTCTTAGATTCAACGTAGGATGGGGTTCGTCGGATCACAAGAGTAAGGAGGAGACTTGAACCTGAGATCTGACAAACTATGTTTGGTAAATGACTATCGACTTTGGATGAGCTCGTAGACCTATGCACACTGGAATGGGGCAGTTGAGCATAGTGAATACTTGGGAAGCCTTAATCGATTGGACATTTGCAATCTTGATTAGGTATTGTGGTATCCTTTAGAAGAAACTTACGTTACTGAGTTTTAGTGGAATGGGGCACTGGAGGTCAGAGGGCATACGTGGAAGCTTAGGATGCCATTGTACCAAGGTGTGTTGATTATTGTATGTATGCATTATTATATTTATGATTGTTTGTTGGTACCCTACAAATCATTTACCAAATGATAAATAGATATTGATAACTTGGTGATAGTTAAGTTGTCCTAGTTAGCAATAACTAATAAAATTTATGATTATTTGAATGCGATAACTTTAAAAAAATAAAATAATAATAATAATAATAATAATAATAATAGGAACTAAAAATCACCCCAAAATGATACTTATTGATAAGATATGAATCTTATTGGGATGTTATTGTGCAGATGGAAGGCAAGTGGCAGACCCCTTCACTAGTTAGGAGACATTTACGTGGGTGGTTGACAAACAAAGAAGATGTAAACAATCCAAATGGCATACCAATTATTACTATCATTGACAAAAAAATAATAAATTTAAGAAATAGAAATGTTAGTGTTCTCAAGATATCACAAGAAAAATATGGGAAAAGGAACATTATATGGGTAAATAAGGAGTTTGTTAAGGTCAAATATCCAGATCTCTTTGCATAAGAGATGGAGATGAAGAAATTTTATAATGGTTTGAATAAGAATACTCAAGTGCGATTGTCAATTGAAGAGTGAAGTAGCCTATTGGATTTAATCACGAAGGCTCAACAAATTGAAGCAGAGTTATTCCTAGTTGACATGATGCATGAAGGAACTTTTGACTAGGAATGTAGAAGAGAAGATTTAGAAGAATAATATGTAGGAACTAGGTAGAAGTGATGTAAGATTTACGTATGTTTCTTAAATGCAATGTTATGCTTGTATTTGTGCAAGTTTACTAAGGAATATATATTTTTAAAAAAATTGATTGATTTATATGTAGACTCTTGACTTATTTAAATTAAGGAATCGTTTATGGGAAATTACTTGATGAGTTCTATAAATACCCATTTGAATTAAGGAAATTATGTTACATAAATTGTATGATGAATATTTTCTACACTATGTATAATTTTAATTGACTTAAGAAATTATTGTATGAAAATAATATGATGAGTACGTTTATGCCATTAAAAGTTAAACTAATTTTTTTAAAAAAAGAAAAAGGGCATCATGGTTTAGTTCATGAGGTTAATAAGTAAATGAAGTATTAATAATGATGATGTATCTACAGATGACATGTCCAAGGAGAAAGGTCGTGAATACTCAGGTTGAGGTCCAAGCTCAAGCTCAAGTTGCAATAGTGACCACTTAAGGGGTGATGATAACCCCAGAAGCTATGGCTAAATTCACAAGGCAAATGGTTGAGCTGGTGGTGAAACACATGCCACAGATACAAAATGTGGCAGCACCACATGGAATTCGAAGGATTGAAGAGAAAGGACATGCATAACAAATGATGGATTTTCAGACGTTGTGACCACCAAAATTTGAATGAAAGGTGGATGGGGAAACAAAACATATTGAAATTGACAAGTGGATACAAGAGATAAAAGAACATTTAGATGTGCTAGGAATTACTGGACCTAGACGTGTGGCTTTAGCAACACACCAATTTACTGGAGCAGCACAACATTGGTGAAGGACTGTTAAAGAGAACCCAACTGTCAACATGGACCAAATGTCATGGCAGGAGTTTGAGGAAAAGTTTTATAAGAAATATTTTACGTCATCAGTCCGAAAACAAATGTTGTTAGAGTTTATGTGTTTAGTCCAAAAGAATATGACAATGACAGAATATGAGGCCAAGTTCATAGAACTATCTAGGTTATTGATTTATTATTAACATTTTTTTAATAATAAAAAAAGAGTAATAAGAAGTGTGAATAAAATGTAATATTCATGGTTAATATCAGGTTCACTAAGGAGTTGGTAGTTGATGAAGAAATGAAGGCGAATAGGTTTGCAGAATGATTACAAGTTTAAATTAGGAAAGAGGTAATCCCTATGAATTTGAAAACATATTAGGAGACAGTGGATTGAGCCAAGGTAGTGGAAAAAGTGTTGAACTTCGAGGATGCTATCAAGAACAAAACCAAGAGGCCACATGGACAAGGTGTGAGTAAACAATCACATCCACATAACAAACAACAGTATGGTTCAAAATTGATGCAACAAAACTTCAGAGTGAGGCACCAAGTACAAGACAATATGCAACAAGATAGGTATAGTCGTGGGCACATCGATCAAATGTAGCAAGCTAAAAGGTTGGGGTTATATTATAAGTGCAACCAGGTAGGACACATTGCTAGGAATTGCCTGATGAACAACCAAACTGGACAAAGACAACAACAAAATAGGCAAGGAAGAAATCAGAATGCACAAGCTAGAAACCAAAACAAACACTTCCATTATACACAACAGATTCACCAAGGCTAGCCAACACAATAGAATCGACTCCAAGGGTAGCAGCCAACTAAAGCATTTGCCATGAATGATGGATGCACAAAGCAAGGACAAGGAGCATAAGGTTGCATTGAAGGTGCCTTTATCATGTTTAATGTCACAGTCAAAGTATTATTTGATTCTGGTGCTTCCAAATCTTTCATTTCTAAAGACTTAGTTAGAATACTTCAATTAATCACCACACATATGACTACTACAATGAGCATTTCAACACCAATTGGAGATAGTATAAACACAACAAACAAATGTTATTATGATCTTAGAATGGAAGATAGATTGGTCTCAGTTGAATTGATATAATTGCCCATATATGAGTATGATGTTATTTTGGGCATGGATTGGTTATCCCAGTACCAAGCTTAAATAGATTGCTCAAAGAGATGGGTTACCTTGACACTTCCCTCCAGAGAAGTGATGAAAATATACGGAGATGTGAACGAGGTTCCAAGGAATCTTATGTCTACACTAAGAACTATAGTGAACCAAAAGAGTAATTTCATGCTCTTATAAAGAGAAGATTCATTGACGACTTTAGGGAAGACTGATGATATTGCAATGGTCAAGGAATTTATGGATGTATTCCCAAAGGAATTGCCTGGATTACCCCCTTATAGGGAGGTTGAATTCAAGATTAAGCTATATCCAGGGACAAATCCTATTGCTATCCCACCCTATAGTATATCACCGGTCAAATTGATAGAACTAAAAACTCAGCTAGATGAACTCTATGAAAAGGGTTTCATCCGACCGAGTGAATCTCCATGGGGAGCACCAGTTTGTTTGTAAAGAAGAAAGATGGGTCAATGAGATTATGCATGGATTATCGTAAATTAAATCAGGCCACAATTAAGAACAGATACACCCTTCCTAGAATTGATGATTCATTTGATTAGTTGAAGGGAACCACTTGTTTCTCAAAGATTGACCTCAGGTCTAGATATCATCAACTTCAAATTAGGGGTCCAATATATCTAAGACAACTTTTAGAACTAGATACAAACACTTTGAGTTTACAGTTATGCCATTTAGACTTACAAATGCACTAGCTGCTTTTATGGACTTGATGAATCGAATATTCAAACCCTATGTAGATAGATTTGTGGTAGTATTTGTCGATGACATCGTCGTATACTCCAAGACTAAAGAAGAACATCGAGAACACCTAATTATGGTTTTTGGAGAAATTAAGGCAACATAAGCTTTGTGCAAATTTGGAAATGTGAGTTTCGGATGCAAGTAGTCAAGTTTTTGGGAATGTGGCTCAACACAAAGAATATCAGCGGACCCAGAAAAGGTGGAGTTAGTAACCAATTGGAAACAACCCAGGACAATAACAGAGATTAGAAGTTTTTAAGGTTTGGCAGCTTACTATAAAAGGTTCAGTCAATACTTCTCTTATTGGCTGAACCAATAACCAAATTGACCAAGAAAGGTGTGAAGTTTAATTGGGATGAGAAATGTCAGAATACCTTTCAAGAGTTGAAGAAAAGATTAACCACAACACCTATCCTGATCACCCCTACTTGTGGTATTGGTTATACACTATACACTGATGCTTCAAAAATTGGTTTGGGAGCAATCCTCATGCAAGAGGGCAAAGTAGTGGCTTACACATCTCGATATTTGAAGCCACATGAACAGAACTATCTGACCATGACTTAGAACTAGCAGCAATGGTGTTTGCCTTAAAAATTTGGAGGCATTATCTTTATGCAGAAAATTTTAACTTGTGCTTAGACCACAAGAGTTTAAAGTACATCTTTACACAAAAGGAATTGAACTTGAGATAAAGAAGATGGATGAAATTCTTGAAAGATTATAATTTTTAGCTACATTACCATCCGAGAACAAGCAAATGTGGTTGCAGATGCATTCAGTAGGAAGCTCCATAGAAAGGATGAAGAAAAGGGTCAGATGTACTAGCTAATCAAGGATTATAAATTGGGTATACAAGCAAATGGGAAGCAAATATTCTTATACACTATGAGTAGTGAGACAAACCTGATACAACAAGTTAAGAATGGTCAGAATTTAAACCGGAAGTTCACAAATATTAAGGTCCAAGTTCAAAGAGGGAAAAGTTCAGATTTTAAGATAGATTCATATGGGTTACTTAGATTCAGGGGTAGAGTTTGTATAACAGGAGATGAACAAATCAAGAAAATCATCCTCGATGAAGCTCACCAAACTAAATACACTATGCATCCTAGGTAAAATAAGATGTACAAAAATTTGAAGAAAATTACTGGTGGAAAAGCATGAAGAGAAATGTAGCTAAATACGTCTCTAGACGCCTCACATGTTAACAAGTCAAAGCAAAGCAAAGGAAACCATCCGAATTGCTTCAACCCTTAGAGATTCATAAATGGAAGTGGAAAAATGTATCCATGGACTTTGTTGGAGGTTTACCTAGAAATATAAAGCAGAAGATACCATATGGGTGGTTGTCGATCGATTAAACAAGGTTGCCCATTTCTTACCCATAAGATCTATAGATTTTGCTAGCAAGCTAGGGTAACTATATGTTAAGGAGATTGTGAAATTACATAGAGTCCTAAAGTCCATAGTGTCAAATAGAGATTCTATATTCACATCTCAATTCTAGCATAGTTTGCAACGAAAGTTGGGTATTAGGTTGACTATGGGCACAACATTCCACTCTCAGATCGAAGGTCAGTCTGAATGTAATACCCTAAAAACTCTGTATTTAATTAAATGAAATTCAAGATCAATTCAGTGAAATTTGGGTGCAAAATAAAACCAAGCTCATTTCCGGGCTAAATTTGGCAGGTTTTTGAACTCTCATTTAATGCCCCTTAGGCATCCAAAGCAACTTGAAATGAAGTAAGGTGACATGAACCAACTAAGGGGACAATATATCCAAAAATTAGAACAATTAGTCAAGGTTAGGATTTTCATCTGTCAAACGACCTTCAAGGGGTCCAAATTAAAAAGAATTGTCATTTAGGGTACTTCGAGGGATCGAAATAACCCGAAACAAAATGGAATGGCATGAACTAATAAAATGAATGAAATATCCAAAAATCAGAACAATTGGCGAAGATTTGAACTTTCATTTGTTTAGTGACCTCAGTGGGTCTTAAATAAGGAAAGTTTTTGAAGGAAAATCACCTAGGGCCAAACCATACCTTAAAATGTGCATTAGGTTCATGTGATTTCAAAACTATAGGATATAAATCATAATTCCATGTAACTAAGAAAATATTAATTTTTATTTCATTTTTGTGAACCCATGAAGTCATGGCCACCCCCACTTGATTGTGTACACACACACCCACTTAATCCAAAATCGGCCCAACCACGTACATGTGTGTGTGCACACATGTGAATAACCCTATTTAGATAGATTCTTGGAACCAAGATGAGTATCTTTGACTATTATATGGTGTCCCCTCAAATTTGATATTGTACACCCATATTTGACATCCATGAAATAAGAAAATGGGAAAGTATTCCTTGTGTGTTTGTGTGATGAGCAAGCAAGGAAACCAAAAAGGAAAGTTGTCATGAGCACATAGGGGACGTCCCATTTGAATTAGAATATGATTTAAGCCTCTTTTATGTTCACAAATAGTTAGGAAACAAGATTGTACTCATATTTTTTGAATTTGAAAGCCATAGTGGTCTCACTTGCCTACCATGAGCACACTTGCCCTCTTTATACAAACCATCCCTTTTATGTACTTTATGTATAGAAACTTGCCCAAATTTTTGTGAGCTTCCCAAGCTGCCCAAGGCTGCCCTAGGACATCCTATATGCTCTCCTAAACATCTATATAAACCCCCCTTGCTCACTTTCATCTCATCCCAAAGCATAGAGTTGACACTTCCTTCTTTGTTTGTTTTTGCCCTCTTCTTGGCACCTTTTCTCACCCTCTTTTCTCTCTTATGTGAGAAGTTCGTATTTCAGTATTTTAGAGAGTTATTGAAGTAGTCTTGTTGGTGGTTTAAAGTTCTGAAAGTAGTTGATAAGGCGAACCTCTGTCGGATTCAACAAAAACTCGGATTAAAGTGGATGGGATTTCTTAAACCTCTACTTTGCTATTTTAAATTTCTAGCATGTTCATACTTGTTTAAATTCTAATTTTCAGCATGTCTTATTTTAGTTTTAGCATGTTTAATTATATTTTAATTTTATGTTTTAATCACTCATGAGAGCATGTCATGCTTAGAATCCATGTTTAGGATTTAATTCAACGTTTCAAGCATGTGATGTAATGTTTTCATGCTTTCTTGGTTTTTTAAAATTTTGATATTTATATTTTGAATTTCTTTTATGATTATGTGATTCCTAAATATAAGAAATTGAAGATAAGAACCATGTACTATCATAGTAACTCGCGTGGGTGCTATGGGTGTTTTTAACACATGCTTGGAGTATGTGATTGCGGGGTGCAACTAAGGGACAAAGAAATGTCTTTTCACCCTAAATAGGGGCATCTAAATTAAGAAAATCAAGGGAGTAGAACCCCATTCAGTCTTAACGTCAACTACAACCAAAAAGTTGCTTGGATCACTTAATGCATGAAAGTGTTTAAATTTGGATGTGCTATTGATTTGAAATAGTAACTTAGTTGTTTAATGAACGATCCACTGGGCTATGTACTCACCCCTTCCTTTTATTTTTCAAGAAATTGACTTGAATCATGAAGGTCATGGATATTAGATTATTTCTAAGTTTTGAAAGTTCTATTTTAAGGATATGTTGCCCAATTTTTGAATTTAAGGCTTCTGCTGAATTTTATTTAAGTTTTGAAAGTTATATACTAAAGTTTTGATTTAAGAATGTAACTTTCTTCATTTTATTTAAATAAATAAAGAGTTTGAAGTACTCCTTTAGCTAATTGTATAGCCTTATTGAATTGAAATTTAATACATTGTGATGTACCCATGAACGTTTTCAATAAGGGTTTAAATAAAGGAATTGAGATGCAAGTTGTGTACTTGTAAATGTAACATAGGACCCAACCCCGCCTTGTAGTTGAGCTTAAACCTATTTCTAGGGGGTTAGGGTGTTACACTGAAAGAGTCATTCAAATTTTGGAAGACATGTTAATGGCTTGTGTTTTAGACTTCAAGGGTAATTGGAGCAAATACCTACATCTAGCAGAGTTTTCCTACAACAACAGTTTTCAGATAAGCATTCAGATGGCTACATATGAGGCTTTATATAGTCAACCGTGTAGATCAATATTATGCTAGGCAGATTTAGAAGATCGTGTTTTGGCTAGTCCTGATATGATAGGGGAGATGAATGACCAAGTAAGGTTGACACAGAAGAGATTAATGGCAGCTCAAAGCAGACAAAAAAGTTACACTGATAGGCAGAGGAAACCTATAGAATTTTACAAAAGTGATTATGTATTTTTGAGAGAATCCCCATAAGGGTATCCGAAGGTTTGGTAACAAGGGTAAATTATCGCCTAAGTTTATTGGCCCGTTTGAGATTCTTAAGAACATTGGAGAAAATGCTTACCAATTGAATCTACTATCGAAATTCTTTGCAATTCACAATGTATTTCATATATTTATGTTACGTAAATACAAACCAGATCCTTCACATGTTATGCATTGGGAGGAAATTGATGTTAGAGATGATGCGACATATGATGAGGACGCCATCAGAATCGTGGATCGAAAGATTCATAGCTTATGCATGAAGGACATTCCATTGGCTAAGGTGTTATGGCAACATCATGGAATCGAGGAGGCTATGTGGGAGCTAGCGGACGAGATGAAAATTAAGTACCCACATCTCTTTGAACGAGCAAATTAGATCTCGGATTTCTCATAAGCACTCCAAGAAAGTGTTAGTATTTATTAACAAATTTTGAAAACGAATTCTTTTTTAGGGGTTTAGTGTTGTAACACCTAAAAATAAAAATCAATAATAATAATATTATTATTATTATTATTGTTATTATTAACGTATACAATTAGGGCATGCTACAAATAAATAATAATAATAACAGTAGGAACAAAATAATTAAAATAATAATATTATTATTATTTAAAAAATAATAATACATCTTGATGTCTCAAGAGTTCTATAATTTTTGGGGTAAATTATTTAAATTATAATAATAAAATAACCAATAATAGTTGGCCCATAAAGGGCACTTGACTATAATATATGACTCAAGTAGTAAAAATCAGTTTTTAAACTCCGAAATAGTTTTTATAACTCCCCATATCTTAACATATCCTAATTAGATGACCCAATCCTTTGACTTGATCAACTCAATTACCTTATAAAAGACCTTCTTCCTTCTTTTATACTACCTATTTTCTTTCCTTTTTTTTTGGTGCAGCAAGTTATTGACGGGAGCATATAATAGGTACAATTTCATTTTATTATATTCATTTATCACATGAGAAACAATCAAAACTTATACAACAGAGAATTCAATTCCTTTCTTTTACGATACTCTACACCATACCGTCCGAAATCAATATATATATATATATATATATATATATATATATATATATATATATATATATGTTATCTTCTTTCTACTATTCACCCTTGCCTGAAGTTACTATAGCACCGGTCGGTACTGTTCATTATCGTTCATCATTTTTCATTGTGGCCTCATGGTTGATTCTTTAGTTTACCATGTCCGCTGGACCTAATCTCTCTGCACCTAATAATGTTGTTTGTTGCACCTGCACTTATTGTTTTTGGACGGTCATCCACAGCTTCTTAATTCACTATCCAGACTTTACACTTCCAGAACTTTTGACATTATGGGAACTCTATCATGAATCTCCAATTGTTCAGTCCCCCGAACCTTCTTCTTCAGCAACCTCATCACCTAACTTTTTTCCAACCAGCCCATTACCCTCTAGCCACTTGGACCAGTAGGCAAAGTGAGACTAATTTCAATTAGTAAGCTTTGACTGAACACTAGTGTTCTTGATCCAACTTTCTGCTATGGTCAAATCTGAGCTACTATTTTTACTGTTAAAGTTGTTGGTTAACCGCGTTAGGCACAAAAAGGCATTAAAGGCATTTCAACACACAAGGAGTTGGTTTTGGTTGTCTCTTCCTTGACCTACAGAAATGGATGCTTCCCGTTCATTGTCTATCCCCTCTTTTGAAAGATCATGTTCATCCTCCAAAATTGATGATCTATATGAAGTTGAATATATACCTGATACCCAAGGAGTCGTACTGTCGGGACCCCTTCCCTAAGGAGAAGGACGAACCGACCGACACAGTGTTCTGACAAACCCATTCCCAAACTAAGCTTGCCCAAAACACTGTTAAGCATCTTCACAACACCATATATAATACTATCAGAGTAATCTTAATAAATACGAAAACAACTAGACAAAGTAAGTACAGTAGAATTTTTTTTTTTTACAAAAGTTAATTATATATACATTGTCCTAAATGTAGCAGTAGCGGAATGCCTAAGTCAAATTGTCTACAATATTTTCCTCACTTCTTATACATTATACTAACTCTTAAAACAGTAAGCCACGTGAGGAAACCTACCAAAGTAAACGAGGTGCGCTTCACGCAATGACCACCTTCTTCCCCTTATCCGTAGATTAAGAACCTGAAATGTTAGAGTAGTGAGCAAATTTTGTCCACAGCGGCTCAGTGAGTAATGGAACCTAATCTATAACATAGAACAAGTATTCTAGAAAAGTAATGTATGCATGCACAATGATAATAATGCGAATGAATGCAACAATTAATGAATGCTAAATCCACTGGTGCACCTTCCATTTTGAAACCAATTTTAATGCAGAAAACACATAAATCCACTCGAGCAGGAGAAACCCGACGGTTAGGTGTATAGGTGACAACCCCAATATGGGCCCACAGAACACCCCTAAGGGCACTCTATTCTAGGTGGTCACTAAATAATCAAGGGGAGCCTCAATTGATAAACCTGGCCCGACCGCACCCCTGGATGCGACAGCCACTCGTCCTCAATGCTCTACCACATCCAATACCCTAACTCGCACCCGGACCTCGATATTCGGTGCACATTTTCATTTAAATCACATTTAAATATTGCAAATGCATTTCAA
>JAJIYU010016374.1:0-12205 GCA_030144865.1 Tinospora cordifolia | reverse complement strand
CCACTAGTTTTCAACTTGATTTAACCTTCGTGAAGTAGAATCCACGAGATCCACCCATTTTTCTTCAAAAGTTTAGCTTGGTTGAACTCAAGAATACTTAGGAAAGATCTACGTGCAACCACTGAATCTTGAATTGGATCTCATTGACAATGATGTGGAAATGACCAATAATTTGTAATACCCTAAAAATTTAACAACACGCACACGTTGCTTCGAAAACTTAAAAATATAAAATAAATAAATAAGTAAAATAAGTAAAGGATTATGAAAATAATGAAAAAAATCAAAAATCATATAGTTCTGATTTTGGCAAAAAAAAGTAATAATAATAATAAAATAACTAGAATATAAAACAAGTAGATAATTAAATAAGAAAAAAAGGGGAGAGAGACTTAGAAAATATATACATACATACATATGTGTGTGTGTAATGCATTACAAAATAACAAGAGTTGTAAAAAAAGAGGAAAAAGAAAGAAAGAACAAGAAACAAAGAAAAAAAAGAAATGGACCTGCTGTACATTTCTGTGTGAAGAACGAAGAGAAGAAGGAAAACAAATAGAGGAAGAAGAAAAAGGAGAGAAAGGAAAAGAAGAAAAACGAACATCTGGTGTGTTTCTTGCGCGAAGGAGAAGAAGAAAACACAGCTACTACTGCGTACACTATGCGAACGTGTTCTTCGCGAAGAAAACGTAGCTACTATTGTGTGCTTTGTGCGAACATGCTCTACATGAAGGAGAAGAAGAAGATGCAACTGCTGCTATGTGCTCTACACGAAGGAGAAGAAGCCCCTAATGCTACGTCTCGCATGACGAAGAAGAAGAATGAGTTGTTGCTGGTGTGTTTCCTGCGTGAAGGACGAAGAAGATGAAGGAAGAAGAGGACGCAGCTACATTCTGGTGCACGACAAAAAGCAGCAGCTGCTGCTACATGTTCCGCACGAAGAAGAAGAGAGGACGAACAACAATGGGGGATTTGGGTTTTCTGGGCAAATTCGTGAAGATGATGCCCTAGATCCATGAAGAACGCATCAGCAACACCATCTGATTTCGTTGGGGGTTTTTGGAGGGTATTGAGGGCACAAAAAATTAGATCTATGAAGAATACAACCAGATCTACAAAGAATACAATCAAATCCATGAAGAACATCGTCTGATTTTTCGTTTAAGGCTTTTTGAGAAGGTTTTGAGCATAAAGATCTAGATCTATGAAGAAAAACCTTCACAACATATTTGCAAGCTCAAATCTGAGATTCGTCGAGTTGCGAGAGTGTGTTCGAGGGGTGTGAAGCTTGAAACGAATGCGAACAGAGTGAGCCACTTTTCTTTATTGAAGGCATGATTTCACATCTTTATTTGTTGAAATCTGAAATATGGATGTTTGTATTTTGGATTGAAAATAGATTTAGGGCATCAAAAATCTATTTTAGAAATGAAAGAAAGGGAAATGAAACAGTGAAGAGGTATAATGCTCTCTAAACTCAAATCCTTGCATTTGACACTCCTAGTGCAGTGTTTATTTGGCTATAAATTTGAAAAATGAGATTTTGAGCATTTCGAACCCTCTGCATTTGAGGCTCGCGAATGTAAGACCTTCGCATTTGTGACCTGCATATAAAACTTCGCATTTTGAATCCTATTTGTGAAGCTTCGCATTTTTTCGAATGCCCAAAACTTAGGCTTCACATTTTTAAGACTATTGTGAGTTATTTTTGGAGAAAAATTTATTTTTTTTCTTGGATGCATTAGAGGTGAAAGAAAATATCTTTATGGACGTTGAATAGTGCATACCCACGCGAGGGATCTTGTTTCATATATATATATATATATGAACCTCGCGAGTACTTTAAAAATAAAATAAAATAAAATATTCAAGCCTAAAAAACTACTTTAAATTCGATTCGAATGAGTTGTAGAGGTGTTCGACTCAACAAAATGATTTTTATTTATCAAATTTAAAATCAAAGAGTGGCGAAGGGCAACGCAGAGGCACAAGGGACCCAAAAAATGAGGTGGGTGTGATTACTGTACTCTCTACTATTATTTGAATTTTTAAACACTAAGCATGATGATTGATTATTTTGAATATGCACTTAGTAGCATGCTAGGATTGCTCTTGAGTGACTGTCACTATTGATTGGAACGATTAGTTGAATGCTGAGATAACATGTTAATTGTTTAAAAATTGTTATGCTCACATGCCTAGATAATATGAAATAATACATGCCATGAATGAATTATTTGAACGTCAATACCATCGGTTTGCACATGTTTAAAGTATTACTCATGATGTATGATTTGCAATGTGATTGTGAAAATAAAGAAGATTAAATTAAGACTAAAACCACGTACCAAGGCGATGACCAGCCTGTGCGTGTCCCCAGCTAAACTGGTTGCGGGGTTGGGTGTCATTTCGAACCTTACGCCCCCGTTAGGGTCCCGAAACGTAACCGGCCCTTGGGTGTTACCTTCAAACTTTGTCCTGAACCACGAGGGGGGTATTGAGGTCACAAACCTTTTGGTCTTAACTGCAATGAAAATAATAAAGTGTTTGAAATGCCCTAATGCATGAAAGTGTTTGCATGTTTTGTATTTTTAGTTTGAATAATGCTAGCGATGTTCTATATGATCCACTGGGCTCTCGGGCTCACCCCACTTTTCTTTTTTAGGTGACATGTAACGCTACACGAGTCGAGCGATACTAGGGAAGACTTAATTATTTTGTTGAAACCCCACTAGGGAGGTTGTTAAACATTTTTTTTTTGTATATCTTATCATTTATGTATTTAATTTAAAACAAGGCATGTGCCCCTTTCTTTTGGATGTTTATATGTGATTAAATGTTTTGGATTTATTTCGGAGATCTTTAAATTGTTTAAATGTGCACTTGAAGCTTCTCACTCGACTTGTAATTTATTGATCCATTTCATTTACTTAGAAATTTTAGTTCAAAAATAAATAAGGATAAATTTCATGCCTATTTAAATTAATTTTTGTCATAACTTGAAAAATGAACTGGAAAGGCAATTTTGAAAGAAAGAAAGAGATAGAGAGAAGTTTAATTAAGTAGCACGTTGATTCTTGGTGGAAGATGACCCGTGCGTGCGACTCCTCCCACCAGATGGGCGTGCATCTCCGCACAAGGCCCAACGATGCACATGGAAGCCCGTTCTAGGGAATCGGGGTGTACGAATATGGTATCAGAGCACTAAGGTTGTGGCTCACTGGGAACAAGATGATTCCTCTAATACCAAAGCTGGCATCAGAACCCAGGTGTTAGGTATACTGAGCGAATGTTTAAATAAATGGATAGATGCCACTTTAGGTGGTTAGGTTGCTAGAATATAACAATGATGCCAATGCATCGTAAGTTTACTCGTAGGTGAGATGTTTGTCCAGAGAGGTGTCCCAAATAGTTTGATGTCCTCTTGAAGAGGTTTCTTTGAGGATTTGATGCCCACCTTCGGGTTGGGTATCCCTGATGGTTTGATGCCTGCTCCAAGGAGGTGTCCTTGAGGGTTGATGCCTACTTTGGAAGTGTCCCTAGGGTAAATTTCAATCATTGGTATCACAAGAAAAGTAGTGTCAGAGTTGATTTGGCAAAAGAAATCTTTCAGCTGAAGGACAAAACCTTAGAGACCGTAGATAGAAACTGGGTATTGCCATGAAGGCACAGTGGATCGTGAACATAAATAAAAACTTTTAGGACATATGTTAGAGACTGAAAATGTGTAAAAACAAGCACTTGATTGGTCAGGACACGAGATCGGGAGGATTTTGTATTTCTGGTCTCTATGTGGTATGGGACGCATAGAGATTTGAGGGTAAGGAGGAATCTTAGACTCAAAGATTGACGAACCATGTTTGGTGAATGATCGGTATCTTTGGAAGAACTTGTACGCACTATGTTTGATTGGTATGGGACGGTCAAGCATAGTGGGGCTTGCAAAGCCTTAGAAATCGGGACAGTTGTGAAATTGTGTGGGTGTAGTGAAATATCTGAGTGGAAGCTTGTGCTAATGGGTGAGGGTGGTATGGGACATACAAATTCGGAGGCACAGATGAAAGCTTGGAATTTCATTATGCTCGCATGTATTGCTTGCTTGATTGATTGATTGATTTCATGTTATACATGTATCATTATTTTGAGTATTGCTACACTAAACCAAACAAAGCCAGTACCTCGAAAACATACATGAGGGATGGAAACCTAAAAGTACAACTTAAAAGCATAAACTAATATGCTACTGAACATAAGAAAACCTAAAGGCATGAACCTAAAGCCATGTAGTACTAATAACGTGAAGGAAATTACTTCAGACAATAGGACCACAGGTTGCAGAAGCACTTGGTATTCAGAGTGTTGAAAAAAGGGGTTGCGTAACCCAGACTGAATTCGAGATTTAATATATGTGTTTCTCTATATTGAAACATTTTTCGTTTCAACACGATTAAACTATTAGGTGCTAAAGTGATTTTTTTTTCCTTGTAGATAATGGTGAGAACAAGAGAAAATAAAAGAAGGAATACAATAAGAGATGCCAACAAAAATGAGTCAGGGCAGGGGGATGAGGGGACCCTAGGGGCAGCAGCGCCAATAGGGGCGATGGTGATGCTCGGGACAATCACTGAGATCACTCAAAGAGTAATGGAGCAAGTCGTGAGGATCCTGCAGCCATTGGTACAGACACCAACATCGATGCAAACACAACTAGATGCACAACCCCAGCCCCAGACTAATCAGGGATCGATTCCCGTTGGTCCAGTAGTACATAACCGACTGACAGGGTATGATAAGGAGTTGAAGGACTTATTGATTGAGTTTCAGAAGCTGTGACCCTGTGCATTTGAGGGCATGACTGATCATGTGGTAACAGATAGATGGTTCTCGGAGATGAACAAGTATTTGAATACTATGGGGGTTAGTGGACTCAGGAGAGTTGCACTAACAGTGCATCAGTTTGGAGACCCGCCTATCATTGGTGGGAAATGATTATGAACGACCCTATAGTGGATGAGTTTGTCATGACATGGGAGCAGTTTAAGGTTCTATTCTATGGTCACTTTTTCTCTACAGTGAAGACTAGATAGTTACAGACTAAGTTCATATGGCTGACTCAGAAGACCATGACAGTGGCCAAGTATGACCAGAGATTTACCGAGCTGTCTAGGTTTGTCCTAGAGCTGATTAGAAATAAGTAGTTCAAAACCGACAAATTTACTGAGGGACTAAAGGTAGAGATCAGGAAGATTATAGCTCCTCTGAAGTTGACTATGCCGAGAAAGACAACAAAAAGAACGCAATTTGTTGAGCAAGACCTTGAGTATGAGCATGCATTAAGAAACAAAAACAGAGGTTACAGCCAGTTCAGGCCACGGGAGCCTCACAGAAGAAGAAGAATAAGCAGGATGGGTACAGAGCACCTCAAGCCCAGAGCTAGACACAGACTTATGATAGGTAGCAAACCCAGTACATTCAACCAGATCGTGCGACTGATAATCAAAGAAAGAGGGCTAAGAAACAAGGGTTATGTTTTGTGTGCAATCAGATAGGGCATCTGGCTAGACACTGTCCTACCAGAGCACCAGCTCTTGCCCCTCAGTAGCTGCAACAGACAGATGGGCAGAGTAGTCATCCACAATAGAGAAAGCAGCCACAATCCCAGCTATAGCAAAGAAATCAGGCTCGACTTTATGCCGCAGACGCCTATACTGATCCCACTCCAATAGTAGAAGGTATGTTTCTTTTGTTTGGCATCATTGTACAAGTTTCATTTAATTCGGGTGCCACTAGATCCTTATTTCTAAGAACCTAGTGGATAGATTACAATTAGTAACAAGTCTGCTGTCAGTGACATTAGACGTAGCCACACCCATCGAGACTCCAGTGACTTTGAGGAGATATTTTAGATGTGACCTTAGATTTGGGGACAAGTTGATTTCAGTTGATCTTTGTGCACTCCATTTTCATGGATATGACGTGATATTAGGTATGGACTAGTTGGCCCAATATCAAGCACAAATCGACTGTTAGAGACGAAGAGTGACTGTGAAGTTACCATCTAGTGAGGTACTGAAGATAAGTTGGGACATGCAGAGATTGCCAAGGAGTCCTATGTTAGCCATGTTATACTCTATAAAACAAAAAGAGGACTTCAAACAATTGTTAGAAGAGGATGCCAGAAAGCCTAGGGAAATGCAAGAGATACCTGTATTATGGGAATACACAGATGTATTCCTAGATGATCTACCTGGACTCCCACCACACAGATAGTTGGAGTTAAAGATTCAATTGCATTCAGACACTAGCCCCATAGTCATTCCACCCTACCGAGGCACTAATAGAACTAATTAAGCTGAAGACACAATTGGATAAGCTTCGTGAGAAGGGATTTATCAGACCCAGTGAGTCACTATGGGGAGCTCCAGTATTGTTTATGAAGAAAAAGGATGGATCCTTGAGATTGTGTATAGACTACCGGAGGCTAAACCAAGCAACAATAAAGAACAAATACCCATTGCCTAGAATAGAAGACTTGCTTGATCAATTGAGGAAAACTACTCACTTCTCCAAGATTGATCTAAGGTCAGGGTATCATCAGCTAATGATTAGAGAGTCTGACATATACAAGACAACCTTCAAAACTCAATACGGGCCTTTCGAGTTTACAGTGATGTTGTTTGGTTTGACCAACGCACCAACTGTATTTATGGATCTAATGAATAGAGTCTTCAAATAATACTTAGATCAGTTTGTCATGGTGTTTATGGGTGACATTCTGATCTACTCTAGATCAGAGGCCAAACACGTGGAGCATTTGCATATTGTCTTGGAGGTATTGAGAAGAAATGAACTGTATGCCAAGCTTAGCAAGTGTGAGTTCTAGATGAAAAGGGTCTAGTTCCTTGGCCATGTAGTTTCAGCATAAGGGATATCAGTAGACCCTGAGAAAGTAGAAGTGGTATTAGACTAGAAGCAGCCTACGACTGTCACAGAAATTAGAAGCTTCCTAGGTTTGGCTAGATACTACCACCGGTTCATCCAAGATTTTTCAAAATTGGCTGGACCAATGACTAAGTTAACCAAGAAGGGAGAGAAGTTCCTTTGGAATGATAAGTATGAATAGGCATTCCAAGAACTAAAGAAAAAGGTTAACTTCAGCACCTGTCCTAGTCATGTCTACTCATGGTGTGAGGTACAGCCTTTAAACCAATGCTTCGTCGATTGGATTAAGCGCGGTGTTGATGCAAGAAGGAAAGGTAGTACCTTATGCTTCAAAGCAATTCAAGACCCATGAACGGAACTATCCTACCCATGATCTAGAGTTAGCAGTGATTGTGTTTGCACTGAAGATCTGAAGACACTACCTCCATAAGAGAGTTTTGATCTATTTTCATATTATAAGAGCCTGAAATACGTTAATACCCATAAAGAATTAAACTTGAGGTAGCGAAGGTGGGTAGAATTTTTGAAAGACTATGATTTTCAATTGCACTACCATCCAAGCAAGGCCAATGTGGTGGCCGATGCAATCAATAGAAAAAATAAGTAAGAGGGATGAGGAAAAAGGGCAGATGTACTAGTTGATCAATGAATATAACTTAGAGTATGACTTCAGATGAGAAATAAGTATATTTGTATGCTAGGACTTTTCAATTGGATCTCTTACACCAAATCAGATATGAATGGAAAGGTGACGATTGGATTATTGATCTGACAGAGGGGGTCAAACAAGGCAAGCACACTGACTTTAGAATTGATGCGGAGGGCATACTGAGGCTTTGAAATAGAGTCTGTGTGCAAAGTAGTGGTTAGAGGAAAAGAACCATCTTGGATGAAGCTCATAAGACTAAGTACATAATGCATCTAGGAGGTGATAAGATGTACTAGAATTTGAAGAAGACATATTGGTGGAGAGGTATGAAAAGAGACATAGCCAACTATGTTTCTAGATGTTTGACTTGTCAGTAGGTAAAGCCTGAGCACAGAAAACCTTCACGGATGTTGCAATCTCTTCCTATACCAACATGGAAGTAGGATAATATTGCAATGGACTTTGTTAGCGGCCTGCCAAGGAATCAGAAAGGGGAAGCACCGTATGGGTAATTGTCGATTGGCTAACAAAGGTAGCTCATTTCCTACCTATTTGATCTATAGATGCAGTTGGAAAACTTGGAGAACTATACGTTAGAGAAATTGTGAGACTGCATGGTGTTCCAAAGACTATTGTGTTAGACAAAGATGTGAGGTTCACATCCTAGTTTTGGCAAAGCTTACAGAAAAAGCTATGAAGCAGACTCACCATGAACACTGTGTTTCATCCTCAGACTGATGGGCAATCCGAGAGGTTCATTCAGATATTAGAAGATATGCTAAGAACTTGTATCCTTTGTTTCAAGGACGGTTGGAACACCTACATTTGGTAGAGTTTTCTTATAATAACAATTATCAAATGAACATATGAATGGCCCCATATGAAGCGCTCTATGGTAGACCCTGCACATCACCGTCTTCTTGGGCAGACTTTGAGGATCAGGTTCTATAATACCCCAATTATTTTGTACATATGTATGCATATACGATTTAATTGGTATAGACATATGTATATATATTTATGTATTAATTTTTGCCTATATATGTGACATTTTATTAATTTGTGCATATACATATATATATATTTGACATATTATCTTGAATTGATTAATGAAGAAATATGCAATTAATTGATAAATTAATTAATTGGCATAAAAGTATATATGTATATGCATTAATGTAACCACATGTGTATATATATATATATATATTAATACTAGGCATGTAGTAATATATGGGTATAAATATATATTCTTGGTATGTGTGAAATTATATGTGTAAACTTATTTAAATTATTAAGTATAAAAATATATGGTTAGATGTATTTATGAATTTAGAAAAAAAAAATAGATATATAGTTTTTTATATATATATATATAAGTAATAAAAAAAAAAACAGGGCACATGGGCCTAGGCTCGTGCGAAATCGCACGGGCCAGCCCAAAAAAAAAAGGAAAAAAAGGAAAAACAGAAAACATTTTGAAAAAATACAAAAAAATGTCCGAAAAATTCCAAAAAATACGAAAAAACTCTAATCTCTAACCCTAAACTCTAGCCACCCCAACCAAGTAAAAAAAAGAATTTTTCTATAATAGAAAAGTAAAATATTACAAAACTAAACTTTAAAGACTATATATACACCCCCCTCTCCCCCTCATTTCATTCAGTCCAACAAGGACAAGAATAATACTTCTTCTTGATTTCTCTTTACCTCTTTCTTGGCATCTTTGGTCCCTTTTTCTCTTAAAGTTGTTCTAAATAGCATGCGAAGAAGTAGTAACGAAGTGCCACACAAATCTTGACGAAAAGATCTGAAAGGAATTTAGGAAGCGATCTCGATGTGAAATGACTCTCATCTTTTAATTTATTATTTTGATTCAAATAATGTTTGCTTGTGTGGTTAGCTTATATTTTTTAAATGTCTTTTAATTTATGCATTTGAATTATTATATTGTTCATGACTGAGAGAGTATGCTCTGTAGTTACGTATTGTACAATCTTCTACATCAGAAATAGAAAGTTATCCTTCTTGTTTTATTTTAAATGTTGATCTGTGGTGTAATGTTATACCGTTGGAATGTTTAAATTATGTTTAATTAGTTATTTTTTATGTTATTACAATTAATAAAATATTAAATAAAAATTTTAACCACGTACCAACACGGGGTCGAATTTGCACCGTGAGCATTCCAAACAGGGGTTGTGAGGTAATAAAGGGTTCAGATTTGATCGTACCTCACTCTAATGGGTCTGAGCTCAGTATGGTAGCTCTTTCCCTTGGAATGGAATGTTGGGGGATATCATTTTGGTCTTTAATGACAACAAAAATAATAAATTGATTGAATCATTTAATTCTTTGTAAGTGTTTGCTATACATGCTTCATTTTGTCGAAATAATGAATTAAATATTTGAGATAATTCACTGGACTTCATAGCTCACCCCTTATTTTTCACATTTCAGGAAATAAAAGTAGACAGGCCATTAGGAGATCATTAAAAAACTTTTAATTCAAATTTATTGTAGGGCATGTGGGCCCAATTCATTTATTTGCATCTTGAAATTATATTTCGCTGTATTGAATAAATGTACAAGTACTTAAAATTTTTGAATAAATAAATATAGGCTTCTTTTTATTTATGATATTATGAATTATTTTGTACATAGACTAATGTGCATAGGATATCTCATAGATGTGGGATTTAGAAAAGAAAATGGACAACATAGCACAAGCCCACCTTTCGGGCAGCCCAAAAATATCAAAGTGAGATACTGTCGGATGATGTGAGCCTGGGGCATGGGAGGTGGGGTGTTACAAAGGGCCCGAGAAGTGGGCTCATGCTACGTTATCCATTTTTCTTTCTAAATCCCATATCTGTGAGATATCCTGTGCATATTAGTCTATGTACAAAATTCTAAGTACTTGTACATTTATTCAATACAGTGAAAAATAATTTCGAGACGTAAATAAATGAATTGCCCTACAATAAATTTGAATTAAAATTTTCTTAATGACCTCCCAATGGCCTGTCTACTTTAATTTCCTGAAATGTGAAAAATAAGGGGTGAGTTATAAAGCCCAGTGAATCATCCCAAATATTTAATTCATTATTTCGACAAAATAAAGCATGCATAGCAAACACTTACAAGAAATTAAATGATTCAACCAATTTATTATTTTTGTTGTCATTAAAGACAGAAAGGATATCCCCCAGCATTCCATCCTTAGGGAAAGAGCTACTATACTGAGCTCAGACATATTAGAGTGAGGTAGTATTAAATCTAAACTCTTTATTACTTCACAATCCCTATTGGGAATGCTCACTATGCAAATTCAACCCCGTGCGGTTCGTGGTTAAAATCTTTATTTAATCTTTTTTAAATCGTACTAGCATAACAAATAACTAATTAAACATAATTTAAACGTTCCAACGGCATAACATTACACTACAGATCAACATTTAAAATAAAATAAGAAAGATGACTTTTGATTTATGATGTAGAAGATCGTATAAGACGCAACTATAGAGAATACTCTCTCAGTCATGAATAATATAATAATTAAATGCATAAATTAAAAGACATTTAAAAGAAAATAAGCTAACCACACAAGTAGGCATTATTTGAATCAAAATAATAAATCAAAAGATGAGAGTCATTTCACCTCAAGATCGCTTCCTAAATTCCTTTCAGATCTTTTTGCGAAGATCTGTGTAGCATTTCGTTACTACTACTTCGCAGGCTGTTTAGAACAACTTTAAGAGAAAGGGACAAAAAAATGCCAAGAAGGAATCAAAGAGAAAGCAATGAGTATTATTCTTGTTCTTGCTGGGATGAACGAAATAAGGGAGAGAGGGGGGTTTATATAGAGTCTCCGAGGGTTAGTTTGGTAATATTTTACTTTTCTATTATAGAAAAATTCATTTTTTTACTTAGTTGGGGTGGCTGGGGTTTAGGGTTAGAGATTAGGATTTTTTTGTATTTCTTAGTATTTTTTCCGTTTTTCCTTTTTTTCCTTATGTTTTCTATTTTTTGTGGGGTGGCCTGTGTCATTTCGCGCACGGGTCGACCCAACACGATTTAGAGTGCGGGTTGGCCCAACACGATTTTGGGGGGGGCCTGGGGCCATGCGCCCTATTTTTTTTATTATTATTACTTATATATATATATATATATATATATATATATATACATTCTAAATTCATAGATACATCTAACCATATGTTTTTGTACCTAATAATTTAAATAAATTTACACATATAATTTCACACATACTATATATATATATATATATATTTAAACTTCAAAAATATTATAACATCAAAACTATTATTTCCTTATACCAAATATTTTAATAGTGAAGACTATTATAATAATGAAGAATATTATGCATATACACATACTAAGTATATATATATTTATACCTATATATTACTACATGCCTAGTATGTATATATTTATATGCATGTGGTTACATTAATGCATATACATATATACTTTTATGCCAATTAATTAATCAATCAATTAATAGCAAATTTTTTCATTAATCAATTCAAGATAATATGTCAAATATATATATTCACCAATTTAAAAAATGTCACATATATAGGCACA
>JAJIYU010016373.1:0-12192 GCA_030144865.1 Tinospora cordifolia | reverse complement strand
AATGCAAGTGACAATGACATCCAATATCCAGCAGAAGGCGAATCTCTTGTAACGAGGCGTGTCTTGAATTCTCAAATCAAAGTAGATGACTTGCAGCAACAACGAGAGAACATATTTCATACTCGTTGCCATATAAACAATAAGGTATGTAGTATGATTATTGATGGTGGGAGTTGCACAAATGTTGCAAGCACTACATTAGTGGATAAATTAAAATTGCCTCTTTTTAAACACCCTAGACCATACAAGTTGCAGCGGTTAAATGATTGTGGGGAAGTGCGAGCCAACAAACAAGTTTTGGTTTCTTTTTCAATTGGGAGTTATCATGATGATGTCCTATGTGATGTAGTTCCTATGCATGCTGGTCATATTCTTTTGAGGACGCCTTGACAATTTGATCGAAAGGTGATACATGATGGATTTAGGAATAGATACTCATTTGTAAAAGATAATTAAAAAAATTACTCTTGTACCATTAACTCTTCAACATGTCTTTGAAGACTAATTGAAGTTAAAAAATGAGAGCCATGAAAAAACAAATGAGAGTGGAAAAAAAGGAATGGAAAGAGAGAAAAATAAAAAAGAGAATGAAAAGAAAGTAAAAAAAAGAAATAGAGGAAAAAACAAATGAAAAAGAGAGCAAAAAGAAAGAAAGTGAAGAAACAAAAAAAAGGAGAAAAGAAAAGAGTCAGCTTTTATTCAAAAGAGAGTGAAGTGAGAGTTGTTTATTTTACAAAACAACCTTTATTTGTACTTTTGTACAAAGAAGTTTGTTTGATAACAAACAACCTTAACCCTTCTCTTCTAGGTGTTGTTATCTCTTTATTGCAGGAATTTGAAAATGTGTTCCCAGAGGAAGTTCCTAATGGTTTACCACCTTTAAGAGGTATAGAACATTAGATTGATTTCATTTCGGGAGCTGCAATTCCAAATCGTCCAGCCTATAGAAGTAATCCAGAGGAGACAAAGGAACTTCAAAGGCAAGTTGAAGATCTCATGAGCAAATGACAAATTTAAGAGAGCTTGAGTCCTTGTGCAGTTCCCGTACTTCTTGTTCCTAAGAAGGATGGATCTTGGAGAATGTGCGTTGATTGTAGAGCTGTGAATAATATTACAGTAAAGTATCGCCATCTTGTTCCTCGCTTAGATGATACGTTAGATGAGTTACATGGCTCTACTATCTTTACCAAAATTGATTTGAAATCTAGATATCATCAAATTAGAATGAGGGAAGGAGATGAGTGGAAAACTACATTCAAAACCAAGCATGGTCTCTATGAATGGTTAGTGATGCCATTTGGGCTCACTAATGCTCCAAGCACATTTATGTGATTAATGAATCATGTTTTGCGTGCTTTAGTGTAGAGTCTTCAATTCTCATGGGTGAGTTAATAGCTATTTATTTTTGTAACTTTTTGTATTCCTTGGAGTTATATCCAAGATTTGTATAAATGAGTTTGCTCCTCTTTGAGGAAGGCATTAAATCAATAAAGTGAGTGTTTAATCTGAACATTTCAGATTTGAGAGAGGCTTTCTCTTATGTTCTTCATTGAACTTTTCTAGCTTGCCGACTTACCTTTGATGATTTTGAACTGGGTTTCCAAGAGTGATCCCGCTTCATAGATATTGGGTTTGAGTTTCCAAGAGTGATTCTCTTTCCCAACGATGTCGAACACAGAGATTAAAATCTTTCAGTCCGAACGTTAACCATAAACAAGAAATTTGTTTGAATTGCCTAATTTACAAAAGTTTTTTATATGCTTGATTTGTTTGAATTGAAATAACGATTTAAATGTTTAGAAAGATCCACTGGGCTATGTGCTCACCCCTAATTAATATTCATGGTCTTCATGTAATTCAATTTTTTAGGTAATTGAATTACATGAAGACCATGAATATTAATTAGGTTCTTTTTATTTAGAAAGTTCTAATTTCTATGTAAGGACATGTTGCCTAAGTTTTGAATCTTTCGCTGTAATAGTTTTTCTTCAAGATCAAATTATGTACTCACTTTGTTTTAATTAATTGAGTTTATGAATTTCAGTTATTTCTTATACTATTGCCTTATTAAATTCCTAAATTTAAGTTATGTACTGTTTAATACAATCAAAGCATGAAATAATTGAAATAGAAAGTGATGCAAGTTGTGTACTTGTAAATGTAACACCGGCTTGACCTGCCGTTTGATTTAGTCTACTGTCAAGAGAATGGTGGTCATGTCCAGTGCTTAAAGATACGGGGGTTGAGTTGTTACATAAACCTTGAAGAGTAATTTCTTAGGTGGCTGAAGAGAATAATTTGAGTCTTACTAAATTAAAAATTATGGTATTAGTTTGTATTTAATTTTTTATGTATTAATTTTTGAATTTTTAATTGTAGTTGACTTTTATTTAAATAAGATTAAAAGCTTATCTAGTTTTTATTATAAATATAGGGTAAGTAGATTAACTTAAAGTATTATATACACTGAAATACTTTAAATTATTATGCTTGTGCTAGAAAAGTGAATGTTTGAAAGATAACCAAGATTGCTACTCTCTCTCTCCATCATCTTGATGCACTCTATCCTTGCCTTAACATTTGATAATTTAGTAATTTTATCCATTCAATTAATTATTATAATAAACTAAATTATACCAATAGAATTAATTATTTGAAATTAGAGGTTTAATTTCAATTTTATAATTATGGAAGAAAAATAAAAATATGATACAAGAAAAAGTCTTTTCCATGGTTATTTTATTTATTTAGTTATTTATTAATTTATTTAGTTGATTGATTTTATATGTATATTTTTATTTATTTTTAGGTTGAAATAAAAGGATGATATATGATGTAAGTGTTAAATATTTAAAGAGGGTTATTAAACACTCTATCAAATATAAAGTTGAAATCCTATTATAAATCAAAGATGTGTGATCACTATATTAAATATAAAGTTGAAAGCCTATTATTTATAATTTGAGTATAATATGATTTCAACTTTATATTTAATAGAGTGACCATACATCACACACACACACACACACATATATTTAATGAGTTGATTAATTTGAAATTGTGGCTTTTGGTCCAAATTCATTTTCATTGTTTTGATATTAAATTTTGTGGTGGCTTCCTTCTCAACCATAACTTTGCTAAATTCAAATTCCTTCTCAACCATAACTTTGCTAAATTCAAATTCTATCATGCCTAATTTATTAGTTTATTATTAAATGTTGTCTCTTAATCTTGTTTTGTAAGAGTTAAATGAAGATGGCCTTTGGAACACCTTTAATTTATTAGGTTTTTATCTTTGTTTCAGCTTTATTTATTTATTTATTTATGTGCTTGTTTTTTTTCTTCTCTTCTTAGTAAAAGATCCATAAGGCATAAACCATACATGTTAGGTTTTATTCAATTCTTAAAGCATATGTTTCAAGAATAAATCATATCTAAAATAATTTTGAAAAAAGGACAAATTTTTTCAACTATAAAATTGAGTGTTTTTCTTGGTTTTTAACCTATATCAAATGCAAATTGTGTGATTTTTGAACACTACGCTCTTAGTACTATTGTGGCTTCTTGCTTCAAGTAAAGGAAGAATATAATATGGTGAACTTCATAAAGTGAAATGAAATTTTCACGAGGGAGTATTGTCTACTCTTAACTAGTCTTTTCGTTGCGTAGTTTGCTATGGGACCCATGAGAGAACATGCTCTATTATGTGTCTGGCCTTTATTATTTGAAGAAGGCATAAAAGAGAGATATTTATGTAGGAACCTTCTGTGGGACATATGCCCTTGATTCATGAACACAACATATTGATGTTTGCCGATTAACTACTCCCTCTTCCTTCAAAGCTCTTGAGAGGAGAAAACAAGTGGAACCCATTAAAATATACAAGGAATTGATAGTAAAAGACCTTATGCATAGAAGAAGGAAGGTTCCCACATCTTCCATAATTATTAACTAAACGAGATTTCTTTCTTTTTTCTTTTTTAGATAAAAAGACCCTATGGATAGAAGAAGGAAGGTTTGACGTAATAAAAACAAATAAAAAAGAGAATTGAGATATGATAGTTTTATGTAATCTTCTTTAAATTAGATATGTAATATTTTCTTTGAAAAGAAAAAATATTACTTATGGCTGCCATTACTCTTCTTTTTACCATTTGTAGTTGGAAAAAATATTGGAGCTAGCGGCAAAAAATCTTTTTTTTTTACCATTTGTTTCTATTCTTCATTATATTTGATTGAGAATGTGTGTTTTGTTACCCTAGTACTGTCCATTTTTTTATAATATTCTTTTATCAATTTATTGTGGTGATTGTGCATGTGAACGTAGATGGAAGATAGATTCATTTCAGTGCTATGTTATTTTAATGGAAAAGTAGTATTCAATGCCCAAGGTGTATCGTACGATCGTATGCCAGCTACAGTTACAAGAGTTTTATTTGGTGTTGGATTTGACGAGTTTGAAAGAACTATTCGTAGCGCACTGCAGATATCTGATGGAACCAGAATCAACATGACATATAAATATCCTTTGGTTTACGGTGTTGGAACGGTAAACTTTTTAAGTTTTCCAATCACAAATGATGAAAGTTTAAGACATATATTTGTTATGTTGTGAGAGATGCCACTGCCTAATAATATGGAGATTTATGATGATGTCATTGATGGGCTTACAACTCAAGGTTATGGAGCTGATTTATCAAGGAATGAAAACTATGTTGTACGTAATGCACCAATGTCATCAGAGGATGTTGGTCCAAGTACAATGTCACCTATTGCTCCCGTGACACGTTTATATGATTATCATCGCGATTCCGATCACGATGGTGATAGTGATTATGATGATGGTTATCATGGAAAAAGCAGTGCTAATTTGAAAGGTGATAGTGATAATAATGATGTGGCCGAGAAGTATAATCATGTTCACTTTGGGCATACATTAATGAGGATGATAGATCAAGATGGGTCTATGAACCAACCAGCGTTATCAGATGACGTTCACTTTGGGTTAAGCATGGAGGATAATGAATCACAAGACACTCCATTACATCGTCAATACGATACACCTCAACACACCATTTCAAGATATGATGTTCCATCTCCAAGCTTTATGGAACTTAATTTGCAAGCTTTGACACCTATGTCGGATGACCACAATAGTGTAAGTTTGGGTTGGAATGAGACACATGACTTGTGCAGAGGGTTAACATTTTCTAATAACGATGACTTGCAGCACACAGTGAAGCGATGTTGCATAGCACAACAACGTGAGTATGTTGTGGTTGACTCTGAACCTAATGTTTGGTCTGTAAGATGCAAGAAATGGAAAGATGGTTGTCAGTGGAGGGTTAGGGCCGCTAAGCGTAGGAGGATAGGAATGTTTGAGATGACAAAGTGTGAAGGAACACAAACATGTGTGTTTCCTCGAATGTCTCAAGAACATAGACAACTAGAATCATCACTAATATTTTGGGAGATATTGAACATTGTGAAGCAAGATCCAAATGTTTCCATAAGAGAGCTTAATTCATTTGTGAAAGAGAAGTACAAATATGATCCTTACAGGAGAGTGTGGCTAGCAAAGACAAAAGTGATAAAAAAAATTATTTGGGGATGGGGATGAGTCATACAATATTCTTCCCAGATGGATAGATATCTTGATAACAACTAAGCCAGGCACAGTGGCGGGATTGCATCATTATGGAGATGACCCCGAGAATCTGGGAGCAGTTGTTTTTCGTTATTGTTTTTGGCCATTTGGTGCTTCAATTGAGGGATTTAAATATTGTAGGCCCTTTATACAAATTGATGGCACCCACCTATATGATAAATTATGCGAAAAAATGCTTATCGTCATGAGTATTGATGCTGGTAGTCATATATTTGCCTTTGCTTTCGCAATTGTTGAACAAGAAAATAAAGATAATTGGGCATGGTTTCTTCGGGTCCTCTGCTATCAACTAACAAACAGAGATAATATTTCTTTGATCAGTGGTCGCCATGTAGGTATCCTAGCTGTCGTTCAAGACCCAAATAATTGTTGGGTTGAGCCCCGTGCACATCACATATTTTGCTTGCGTTATGTTGCTATGAACTTCAATGACAAATTCCACGATAAGGAGTTGAGAGAATTAGTTAAGAAGCTGGTTCACAACATCAATTGCACAAATTTGTTGAGGTTATGGCATTACTTGAAAGCAAACGAGATGGTTGCACAAGATGGTTTACTCGATTAAACCCAAAGCAGTGGACTATGGCTCATGATGGTGGTGTTCGATATGGTTGGATGACATCCAATATTGCTGGTTAGTTATTAATAATATCTTCTTTTTAAATATATTTACATAAATTCTTTAATTGTTGATAAGAAATATCTCAAACTTGTTGTTTTTTTGTATGTGTAGAAAGTTTTAATGGTGTCTTGAGAGGTGCACAAATGTATCCTATTACTTCCTGGGTGCAGTTGAAATTTTATAGAATCGTTGCATGGTTCGAGAAACGGCAAAATGAAATTGAGAAAACATTGCAGAGGAAGGATATTTATATAGAATATGCAGTTCAAAAGATGTTAGCTTGGGCGGCTAAGGCTGGCAATCATACCATGACTTTGATAAATCGTCAACACGAAACATTTGAGGTTATAACGGGTTTACAAAATGCTCGTTTGAACAAAGGTGGTAACAAATAGGTCGTTAACCTACTACAACGGGTTTGTAGCCATCGGAAATGGAAGTGTTATGAAATTTCATGCTCTCACGTACAAGCAGTGTGTCAATATGCTGGTCTTGATTGTGACACACATATAGAAAACTGGTACCGCATCGATAATTACCTCAAGTGTTATGAGCCACACTTTCATCCAATTCCACATGAATCTTATTGGCCCCCTCGTAGCTTTGCATGTAAAGTGTATCCAAATTATGAATGTGTTCGCAAATCACGACGGCCAAGGACATCGCGAATAAGTAATGAGATGGATGTATGGGAGCCATCTTTGAGGATTTATTGTGGTCATTGTGGACACAAGGGTCATAGTTGATGTAGTTGTCCAAGTCGCCATAGGAATAAAAATTGAACTCTTGTATTGTATTTAGTCATTGTTTGATAAAAACTTAACATTGTGTGCCAATGTTATGAAGGGTTTTTTTTTGTGTGTCACCCGCATTAAAATTTATTTATTTTTATTACTTTTGCTTCGTTTTAACGTTCATACTGCAGTTTTAGATGGATTCAGGGCCTATAGATTCTTCGGTGTTGACGCTTCAGAGATGTCATCGGTCTACTTATATTTGGGAGGGACAGGTACCTTAGTTATTACTCTAATTAGTTGTATTATTTATTTTTTAACTACTAACAGTGCCATTGTTATGTTGCAGGACTTACTTGAGTTGCATTGTCGTCGCCGATAGGCAGTGATTGAGCATACGTTTCCCCTGGATGATCGTATTATCCCCCATCTACAGAGAACTGGATTCTATGGGCTTGCACACATCAGGTTTATAGAGTTGGATTGGCACTTGATCATGACATTGGTTGAATGATGGAGACAATAGACTCGTACATTTCACTTGGCGGTTGGTGAGGCGACCATCACTCTCCAAGATGTAAAGTTTCTATTGGTGCTTCTGTTGATGGCTTCCTGTTACTTGGTCAATAGATTTGGATTATGTTGACATTTGTTCTGAGTTGCTTGGATTTGTTCTTGAGAGAACCGATAGACGGGGTGGTTGTTTGAAACTATCAGTATTTGGTCAGAGAGTCACATTACCTCCAGATGCCACAACTATTCAAGTTGATCGATATGCGAGGGCATACATTATGCAACTGATTAGAGGTTGTTTGTTTTCAGATAAATCTAACAATTTAGTACACTTAGGATATTTGCCATTACTTATTAATTTTGACCAAGCTGGCGAATATTCATGGGGTAGTGCTACATTGGCACAGTTGTATCGTCAAATGTGTCGAGTAGTAGATTATGAGAAGAAAGGAGTATCTGGTGCGCTGATTTTATTACAATTATGGGCATGGGACTGATTTCCTTTTCTATCTCCACAAAGATGGGACAATATTTATGATCCTCATGTAAATCTACCTTTGCCACCACCATTAGGATATAGGTAATGTGGAATGATAGTTAACCTCTATTACCTTGACCTTCACAGTGTTAACACTTAAAACTTTTTTTATATGTGTTTCTTTTTGTATTGCAAGTGGAGAAATGCATTAGCGACCACACATGTTTCATTGCATGTGTTGGTTAGGTACAGAGAATTGTTGGATATGCAGTCACTTCAGTAGGTATCTTCTTTCAAACGAGTTTCAATTGCTTATTATATACCATTTGTTGGGATTTGACCTCAAACCCATAATAACAAATATTTAATTGTCTTATAGGTCATATGGACGCCATACATAGATGACATAGTTAATGATTTGTTGGAGTACTACCGACGGGATGGAGACATTTGGCGCACTGTCTCACCACTCATGTTTTGTGGTTGTTGAGCATCATAGACCTGATCGAGTATTGTGACAATTTAGAATGTATCAACCTATTCCCAAACCTTGTAGTGCAGAAGCTGATCTTCACAATGCAGATATGAAAGGTCAATCTGACTGTGATTGGCTTGTAGTGCATTAGAGGTTTATTGAGCAGTGAGCAAAACGAGCAGATCATTTGGCTGAGGGGATAGTACATTCTTCTGATGTACCATAAATGGATAATTATTTTGACCCTTACATGGTTTGGTATCGAACAATAACGCGAAGATTTATGACGATAAATGGGGCAAGATTTCATTACTTGGTGTATATCTCTTTCATTCCACATTATAAAATTTTTTATGTAATATTTATCATTACCAATAATTTTTCTTTTTACTCTTGTTTGTTGGTGTTTAGGTAAGCCAGATTGCTCTTATGTACATGCTCAGTATACATAGCAACGATGCATCTATGAGGGAGATTGAGAAGGTTGCATTATCTTCACTGTAAACGGTTCAAGCAGAGTACATGGTACAAAGAGAAAGTGGAGAGCATACGCCATCCCCATATAATCATACTCCAATGACTCACAGTCCTCCATTTGAGCCATACTCTAATGTTCAAGCTTCAATGTCACAAGATATCGGATTCTTATTTGATGCGAGTATGTTCCCATCTAGTGGTACGTTCCATGATGAAGCCAATGAACAAGTGCCTGAAGATGAAGTTCAACCTCATCCCCAACCTCCTGTCGAGCCTTCTGACGAACAACCATTGTAACAATATACAAGATGACATCTAAGAAGAAACAAAAGACACCATTGGCGACCTTGTGAGACAAAATGACAATATCTTTTGGTGTTTTGGAGTTGTTTATTGTAATATTATGCATTGTATATTGTAAAGTTTTGGAGTTGTTTGGTGTGTTGGAGTTGTTTATTGGCCACATCTATTTTGCTTTTTGCACCATTTTTGTTTTACTTCTTTGTGTTTACATTGTGATATGAAATGAAATGTATAAATGATGCTCATATACAAACTAAATGAAATGGATTTAATCAGTAAAAGAGAATAACAATAGTGCAATAGTATAAAGATAGATGCATTTGGGGCAATCTAGATGGTCTTCAAGGTGAGTGTAGAACTACGTATCATTTGGACATTTTAGTATTTCTTTTTGCTACTGAGTACCTTTTTTTTCACTTTTTTAGGTTGTGATGGATGCAGTTAATAAGCCCAGAAACATTACCTACAAGGGACTCACAGATTTGGTCACTGATTAAGGAACCTCTCTTTTTGTTTTTTATTTGTCGCTTTGTCAATAATGAACATAAAAGAGAATTACTATATGCATTAGTAGTTTGCGCCATATAGCATTTGTATAGGTACAAATAGTATAGAAGTAAGTACTAATTAGAGGGCTGATTTAGTTTTAGCTTGCAGGTACATCTTTTTATTTCTTTGACTTTTTAAAATATTAATTCATGTTTAGTTTATCTTTTAATAAAAGTTATGATTTTTATTTAGAATGAGCTGTCCATTTTGCTAGGAGGTGTCTATCTTTGAAACTGGGACCAAAGCCCCAATTTTATTTTACCTTTGAAACAAAAAACATGCTATAGCATATTGGTTCAAATTTGTAAGCTTTGAATTAAAAACTATAAGGCCTACAAATGTTCCCCCTATTAAGTCATTTTGCACCCTCAAGCTGCCTGATCTAAACTAGTGAAATACATCCCTTACAAGCTCTTTAGTAGGTAGAACATTCTTACAGGGTGGTCACTTGGGCTATGCTGCTTTATAGAGATTTGCTAATAAACTTATAGCTTGTATTTGTACTTGGATTGTTTGACATGTAAACGATTATATGTTTTTGTGGTGAACTCCATCCAAGAGCAATTGCTGTTGTGGTATGCGAAATAAGAAATGATGATGACATCCTCATGTTCCACCAACTACTCACATGCACCTTTAGTTTATAATTTTGAACTTGGGAAAGGGATGCAACTACAGGTTAAGTATTCATATATTTGATGTGGTTTTGAATCTCTAGATAGAATGATAGATGATGCACAGGCTAGGAATATAGTTTCACTTTACATGTTAAGGTGTTTGGGTCTTCGAAAGGGGACAAAATGAAAGTCGAGCTACAACTTAGGAAATCTTCCAAAAGGTGGATTCTTCATTGGGGTGCCATTTACCATGGACAGACGTGAGATCTATCTCTGACTTCTTTTGGTAAGGTTTTTGTTTCATTCTTGTTCTACAGTTTCAAGAAATTCTACATTCACATTTCACAGAAATTGGGTGCTGCCGGATGATCGTCTAGCTGGAACCATAATATATAAGCAAACTACGTTACAAACACCATTTGTGAAGGTTTATCTCTGTCGAATTTACATACTTTCTAGTTTATGAACTTCCATATTCTCAAATTCTAAATGAGAACAACTTTGACATGATACTCACTGTATAATTGCAAAATGGTGAACTTCATTTGGTCATATTAGAGTTACAAGACCCAAAGGTTCATGCAATTGAGTTCATATTGAAGGAAGATAGGCATGAAAGATGGTTGGTCTTTCTGTGGAATTCCCTTATTGCTTTGAGTTATCTTGCATTTGATTTGTCGTTATCCTTTATACATATTTCTTTTATTGATTTGATGTTTTTCAGGATTAAACTAAACCATCAAAATTTACAAATTGAAAGACCTAAGGAAGCTATAATTGGTTCTCCTCTATTTGTTCCAAAAGATTTAGTAGAACTCAAGGCATATTTGTTATTCCTTGTTATATGTCCACATTCCATGTGTCTTCAAACGTTCAAATTAGTCTAGTATAACATAGTTGATTGGTGCATGAAGGTCCCTCCACCAGATATGTTACCTAAAAGGTCAACATTGGTCGATAGAGCATGTCAGACTTATTTCAAGGATGTGACAACTGCACAAAGAAATTTTCAGGTTGAATGTCATGAAGTTTTGTTTCTGAGTGGGTGTTTATGCTACTTTTTCCTATTAACTTTATGCCATCATGCAGTTTGTAGATACTAATCTGCAAAGAAAGGATTTCATGGGGATCTAGTTTGTGCTCTGGTCTGGTGGTTTATGATTAAAAACAAGGGCTCAAATTTTTTCATATGCTTGAAACCAACTAAGACAAAATGTGGAAAGGATCTTCCCTTTCTTCCTGCTCAAGTAGTTGCTTGTACACTTTTTTTTTCATCTATATACTTTGATTAGCCATAATAGTATTCCATGGTAGCATTCACTTGAACATTTCCTTTGCATTTGCTTCGTCATCCTATTTTATCCACAATATTTTATTGTTTTTCCATAGCATTTGTTAATATCCCCTTTGATGTGGTTATTGTGCATCATCTAAAGCTGAAAGCTATCCTTGATTTTTACACTACAAGGCATTTTTATTTGAGTGGTGGAACATGAAGTTTTTGTAGTCTTTCACATCCCAAAATTGTGGAAACAAGGCTTTGTGTTGGATTTTGAATTCTATACAGTCTAGTAAATTATGAATCTGATATGGTGTTTTTATGTTTCATTGGCTTACTATGGAAATAGCGAAGTTTGTGTGAAGTTTAGATGTTTACATCCCATCTAACTCTACTTGTGACTCCCTATCTCTCGTTGAACCCTATTTTCTTGATTATTCTTTGGTCATTTACTTTACATAGACAAAAACAAAGTAA
>JAJIYU010016372.1:0-12182 GCA_030144865.1 Tinospora cordifolia | reverse complement strand
TTCCATGTATCTGATGGAATACTTGTTAATAAATGATATAGTAAAAAGGATGTTGTAAATTAACTTAAATAGAAGAAAAAAATATTAAACTAAATAATATTGCCAAAAAAAAGTAATAAGGAAGAATTATACAAGAAAGTTAAACGGAAGAGAACAGATTGTAGAAAGAAATTATTCTTTTTTTTTTTTTTTTATAATTTTCATGAGGTACACAACCTATTTGCATAGATTTTTTTTTTATGTAGGGGGTTAAATTAATTAATTATAATATTTAATAAAAATAATTAAAAGTATTCAAATAATCTCATTAATTTATAGATTATGAGATTTAAAAAAAATGGGTCATAACATTTTAAATTTTAGGAGTTAGATTTATATGCATTCGATATATTTATAATACCGTACCCTTCCTCTTAATGTCCTCCATATGAATATATGTTTTATTAAAATCAGAAAAATAGTTCATTTTTTTTTTTTTGGTTGAGTCTTTAGGGCTATCATATTGAAAGCCCTATTAAGAAAACCCAATAAAATCATAGCGAGTATAGTATACTAAAACAATATAAACATTTTTTTTAAAAAAAAAAGTCAATGTTTTAACATCACATATTTGTCATGTATGCATCTACGGTAATTAGTCTTTTGATGAAATTGATGATATTAATTCAAGTCTTTTAATAGTGGGCTTATAATTTTTTTTTTATCTCATTTTAAAGTTGTGGAGACCATTTATAGGATACATCTATATCATTTCTGAATCCATCTAGTAATTAAGATTGCAAAAATAGGCTTATTTACTTAAATTTTCTCATGGATTAAGAAAATAAATTCAAAATCGTTTTTTTTTTATTAAACAGAGATGTTTTCCATCCCAAAAACTATATTTAAATCATATTCACGCTGATGTGGCGTATAATGATTGGAGAATAGTCTTTTCATCTTTCACTCTAATGATGTGGTATATCACCATAGCATCTTGATATAGATTTGAGTGCATATATAAGTATGTACATATGAATGTATGTATATCTTAAATTGCTTTAACAATTTTTTACAAAATCAGATTTTTCAAATAATTAATTTACCCTAATATAAATATCTTACTCTTCATGTTACCTATTAGTTTGGGTGGCCTTAAAAAAATTTAATTGAACCCTTAACTCCTTGAATGCTCTATTGTAAGAGAAAAAAATAAAAAGCACTTGCCTGGTTGAAAGCGATTATGTATTAATTGTTGAATCTAGATTAACATTTTTCAATTTTCTATTTTGGAAGTGGTTAAATGAAATTGGGTGAAACCATGCATATGTAAAGAGAAACGATCAAATATGCATGCATGTTTATGAAATCAACGACTATACATGATGCATGTAGGGATTGGTGATCTATATGGTAATATAATGTGAATAATGGATTATTTGATAAAAAACCAGCAAGCTAGGTTGTTGGAAAATCATGATTATAGATGTGCAAAAGACTGATTTTAGGACATGATGATAAAACATACAAACAAGGCTCGTATACATAAGATAATTAGGGTATATGATTGATTAAGGGATGGTTGACCACAATTACAAAAGATGTGTTATTTGATGCATGTATGAGTATAAAACCAGCAAGGTAGCTCGTTGGACAGTGAGGATTAAATGCACTTAAGTGATTTGAAATTAAGGATGAGACTTTGATATAAATCAAATAATGAAAATATGCATGTAAGTTATGAAAACGACTATGATTCATGCACTTGGTGCATGTTGATCATGGCTGAACATTTAATTGTCTTAAAAGTGTTTATAAGGTCTAAAAAGTACTTAGAGGGTGAGTGTACATAATTAGAAAAAAGGTAAGTCAAGTCCAATTATAGAACAAGCGCAACAGTGCATAATGAATGCATTGAAAAGAAGAACGACACACCGTTTGTCATGTTTGGTAAGAAATTAATAAATTTATAATTTAAAAATATTATATAATGTTCAAATACTAAAAATAATTATTTAAAATATTTTATATTGAGAATTTATGACATTTACAACTACAGTGCGCGAAGAAAATGATATGAGGATTTGCATTGACAAGGTAGAAATGACTACCATGTTCTTTAATATTATTTTATTTTTAAATATGAAATATGGTTATATACTTATTTGATTGAATACCTAGGAATATGCTAGGATATGATTGTGTCATAATTGTAATTAACTGATTTTACGCATGTATGATATGATGAATGATATGATGTATGACTATAATCATGATGAATATTAGTATTTAATATATTTGGTATGCTTAATGTGTTATAATCTTGTGCATTCTGAGCTCATGTTTTACATTATATTTTTGAAAGTATGTTTGGAAAGTGTGAGAAGTTGAGCATATTGAGAACTTGATCTTGTTAAACACTTTTAGATCATTGTAATCAAGAGTTGAACCATGTACCGACACAATGAGTCACAATTGATCACTATGAGTATTTTCAAATTATGAAATTGACATTATAGTATGAAATGGAATAATGGGTTGGACCTTAATTCCTGGACACATGATGATGGGTGTGTCCTTATGATCTTTGTGAGTTAGCGCTAGACGTTCCTTGTTAGAATGTGGTTATATGATGAGAACACCGAGAATAGTTCTTTCGACCTGATTATCAACTGAAACACAATTAAATTGCTTAAAAGGTCTAATGTTTGATAAGTGTTTGTATATTCTATATTTTGACTTTAATAATGCTAGAGATATATTGTGTATGATCTACTGGACTCTTTGAGCTCACCCTACTTCTTAATTTTCAGGTAACCAATAAAGGTGTACTTGCTGATGAGTAGAGTCAATCTATACTTTAGTAGTCTTATGCCTCACGGTTGAAATCCGTATAGATGTAGGATTTATTCAGGATTTGTAATTCAAACATGGGCCCAAGGCTCATTAGTATTTTATTTCTTATTATAATAATAGTAACACAGCCATGGGCGCCTAACTTTAGTTTATTATTATTCATATTTTTTTGTTTTATTTGTCATCTCGAATTTTAATTGTTAATGTTAATAGAATTAGTTATTCACATGTTTTCATGGGATGTGATTTGGTGGGACAAAGAAATTACTAATGTGTGAAATAGTAATATCTCGATTCTCTATTATAACACGTGGATGCAAATGAAGCTGATTAAGTATACATCCTTATATATGAAATTGTTACGGTATTGGTTATGACTTTGGAATCGGGGTGTTGTATGTTCGTCCATACTTATATATTTTAAAAATCAAGTCGTCATGTTTTGTCTATTTTTCCTGGTTTTAATTGTTAAAATGCATCTAATAAATTATTAAATATTACACTAAATAATTAAATATTAAGTCGTCATGTTTTGTCTATTTTTCCTGGTTTTAATTATTAAAATGCATCTAATAAATTATTCAATATTACACTAAATAATTAAATATCACCTTTTTTCCAGCAATTTTATACTAAAATATTTTAATTTCATGTGTATTAGCATCAAACAAATTCAATAATTTTTTTCATAGAGAAATAAAATCAGCGTTATATGTTTATATTTACATTTACACTTTGTTGAAGCACGTCAAAAAATTAAATTAAAAGAGAAAAATAAGGAAAAAAAGAAAGAAAAAAAATACAACAACTAAGATGATAACGAAATATATTATAAACAAATCAAGAAATAAATAGGAAGAGATGAAATACAAAAATAAGAGAAGTGAGAACAAAATATTACCTTGGAGTTGGAGTTGCAAAAATTGCGAGTTTTTTGCCTTACAAATTAAAAATTAGGGAAATAAGTGATTCTCTAATCGTTCAATTGCATAGAAGATTCAAAAGTTTAACTTTTTTATTTAGTAATTTTTGTAGAGACCTCCCACTCACTAGATTCTTGAATAATATTTAATTGTATTACCTTTAATTATATTAAAAAATAAACTCATTGAAACAATCACCAGTTACTAAAAGATGACATTAAAACATACATGACCAGAATTAATTTTTTTGTATTATTTCTAGTTATAATATTACATATATATAGTTAATGATAAATAAAAATAGCAGAGGTGAGTATCTTATGTTTTAAAACTTTGTTCAAAATTGGCACGACAAAAGTTTTGGTCTACACCTGGCCTGATTTATACAAACATTTGTTGATACCCATTTTAAAATGGGTTGGTCGCTCATTTTGCAACCCCTACTTCTCTTTACATATCTTATCCTTTTTTTTTTTTTTTTAAATGTCATAAGTTATATGTGACAAAGATAATATAGGGCAATAATTTAAATATTCTCTTGCTGAATTTGATAGAAGGTAAAAGGAAAGAATCTTCTAAAAATTTTCTTGTTTTGATCATGCTCATATGTTCAAAATGCACTTTTTACATGGATATAATATGTTATCTCGAATATTTTTCATATAAGTAAACTTGCTATATATTTTAAATATGCTAACCATGTAGAAAAAAAAAATATAATAAAAACTATTTGCAAATAATACGCACACTCAAAGATATTTCACATGTTGAAAATATGTCATTTCTTATACTCTCTCCATATTATATTATTTTTTTTTATTATAGTTCTTATCTTAAATATGTAAGAAATGTAAAGTTATACATAATATGCTAACTCTAATACGAGTAAGCTAAATGACCAGTGATCACTAAACATACTAACTATATATATATATATATTTGAAGTCATTATAATGTTCATACAAGCATTTTTACATGAAACATGTATTACCATGGAATTGAGCATCCAACTTGCACCAAATTAAATTAATGTAAATTCTAGTTAAAATTGAAATAAGTTGATTTTGAAAAGGCATATATTATAATATACGATATTTTAGACAACCTTATTTTTATATAAATTAATTCATGGCTTATATCACAATCTTAAACTGAATCTATTAGTTCATCTCATTTGATACTAAAAACAATAGATGTTGATACAAAATCAACGCTAATATATTCATCTTATAGAAATAAATAAATAAATAAGTAGGGGAGTTGGGATTATTATCATATGATCATGCCCAATATAAGAGTGACTGTGGGAGAGGGTAAGGACTGTCACTCCTGAAAACAGGATGCGACTCTTGAAAAAAGTGACGTTAATATAACAAAATGTGCAGTTGGAGAAACCGAGTGAAAGCAGGGATTGAGGAGTGATAATGTTGTTAACGGTGAGAGATGGGTGTTGTACAGTGGCCACTTTCTGCAGTTTCCCAACTCTCTCTTCTAGTCCTAAATCTTCCTCACTTCCTCCTAGGAATTTAATTTGCAGAGCTAGCTTTGCTGTTGACAGACCCACCAAGCAGCAGCCATGGAAGCTCACTCTGCCCTTCAATACAAGGTACCCTTTTTTCGTGTTTTCTCATTTGGTTCGATATCCAACTTACATGCCCTTTTTCACTTCCAATGGGTTCTTGACGTTTTTATTATTTATTTATTTATCTTTTTAAATTTTCAAATTGGGTGTTTCAATTTCTATTCCAAATTGGTTCCTGCCCTTTTTGTTATTCCTGTTTATCTGTTCCAAATTGGCCTCTTATATTGAATAATCAGGAACAAATCACCAAGCAGCTTTCTGATATAAGCCATGTCTTAATTCTTCACTATTTTCTGTAGAAGAAATCATGACTAGTATCTCATCGTAACCTCGTTGGATTTTGAATTCATGAACTCCCAGCTTGGTAGAAATTTTTGGATTGAAGACAATATAATTGAAGATTTTGGGCGTTGTCAGAAATAAGCTGAGACAGCAGATTGATTTGTTCAACCTCATATGGTTGGAAAAAGGGCCTTCTTTTTTTATTTTTTATTTATTTTATTTTATTATTATTATTTTTTTTAAGCATTGAGGCTATTTTTTGGCAGCCTTATTGTTCTAGGACATGTCAGTTTCGCAAAGTTTCTTTCTATGTAGACCATTAGCATGCAATGGTGACTAGTGAACTGATACCCCTTCGCTTTGTGTGGATCTTAAGGTAACAAAGGATTCTGTGGCAGTATCAAGATGTTGTGCGATTTGATCTGTTGATTGATAGTGAATTGCGGAGGTCACCATCACTGTTATTAAGCTTGATATTTCTTCTGTTGAAAAATCAATATGATGTGCATTAGGAACGCCCATTTTGTTATGTATGAAAATGTTTCAAATGACTTTAATGTAAACAGAATGCTTTAGTTGGTTAAGATCAATCACAGTAGTTTTATATATGTTGATAAGTAGAACCTTAATTATAGCTCAAGCACAAAAAAGTTGAAAAAAGAAAACAATAGAAAAACTGCTTCTTTTTTAAATCTACCATGACCAAAAGCAATCGAAAATTTAGAATATCTGCTTCATTGTAAACCTTGCACAATACTGATTAGCCATTTGTTTGAGTTGATTCCATGCTGTAAAAACTGTTTGAAAGATAGTTTTTAATTAGGGATTGCCGAACTCACATTGAACTTACTACCATGTTTAATGTTTGATAAGAAAATTTAATGTCTATTCTTCCCAAGGGCAATTATTTTCTCTGGATAATTGAAGTTTGTTGACAGATGTGATCCCTCAGCTTTTGATCCACTGGGCATCGATTCAGATGCATCTCTAGGTCTTAATGCTGCATGGGACAATGTTGTGGATTTCATTTCCCAGAAATTGGAGAGCACATCAAGTACCAAAAAGGATAAGTCTCTTACAACTCGGGGAGTGGCAGGTTGGTCTAGTTACTGTTATAAAAGAAGTTAAAGATGAACGTAAGGATTACCTTGCTGTTGTCTTTTAATTTTAACACCTTAATGTGGCAGCCTCAATTGAAGATAGTTCTATAGAACTTGGTGACTTCTTTAAAGGTCCACTACCAGGAAAGTTCCTCAAGCTTTTGGGGTACTTGGCCTTGTCCCGAATCGGAATCTATGTACCACTAGGCGGAGTCAACCGTGACGCTTTTGTTGGTAATTTGGATCAGAACAGTCTCCTAGGCACTTTGGATTCATTTTCTGGTGGAGGCATTGGTCGACTTGGGGTGTGCTCCCTTGGAATTGTACCCTTTATCAATGCACAAATTGTATTTCAGCTTCTTACTCAAATCTATCCCAAGCTGCAAGATCTTCAGAAAAGAGAAGGGGAAGCGGGGAGGAAAAAGGTTCTTCAGTATACTCGCTATGCTTCTGTTGGGTTTGCAGTAGTCCAGGTGATTTTTTTTTTAACTCGGTACTGCTTCCGAGCCTTGATATTTTTAAAAGAAAATTCAGTGATGCATAATTGCTCATCTAATTACATTTCAGGGAATTATTTTGGCACTTTTAACTATTTCAACTCTGCTGATGGTGACTTTTCAACATATGATTTAATCTTATTAGTTGGAGATGGATGTGAAAACTAGATGAAGGGTTTTAATGGTTCTGCTCTTCTTGCAAAAGGGCCAACTTGGAGGAAATGAAATTTCTTGTGGCATAACATTACCATGTTGATGAAGCTTCTTTTGACTGAATGATATTCTTTCTTCTAATGAATTTTCAGACAGCTTAACTCCATTCATGAATGATAAATTTATATTTTAGTCTTTATAGTGGAGAATGTTTTGTAAACTCTTCTAAATTCAATGGCAGGCAATTGGTCAAGTGCTTTATCTTCGTCCATATGTTAATGACTTCAGTACACAATGGGTGCTTTCATCTGTGACTCTATTGACCCTTGGGTCAGTTCTCACTACTTACATTGGGGAACGGATCTCTGACTTGAAACTTGGGAATGGGACATCTCTTCTGATCTTCACTAGCATTATTTCGTACTTGCCCGCATCATTTGGTCGGACAGTTGCACAGGCTTTCCAGGATGGGAATTACATTGGGCTAATCACCATTGTCATTTCCTTCTTTCTGTTAGTACTTGGTATTGTTTATGTCCAGGTAACACTTTTAGTTCAATGTATAAGTTTGGTTTGAACATGAACTATTTATGATTGTTGGACTTTGTTATTCAGGAAGCTGAGCGGAAAATTCCGCTTAATTATGCTTTGAGATATAGCTCCAGTAGAGGCGGCCTTCAAAAGTCTGCATATCTACCTTTCAAGGTTTGTTCAGTGTGTTCTACTTACCATTTCCTCATTTTACCCAATGTTAGAGTCCAAATGCTAGGAGTTTCTCTCAAGACATAAGAATTGTCTGTTCGTATATATGAATGCAAAGGATACGCAAAAGGTTTTAAAACACCTTTTTTTTATTTTCTTTTGAGAAGAAATAAAGAAATGATTGATATATACAGCAGACAAACACCAGAATCCAACCTGCAGCTGAAAAATCTTTCTACCGAATGAAGCTAGGAACTCTAGAGCTGATTGCATATACATAAGGGTCTACAGCACCAAAACTCATGACAGGTGCATACAGTTCCTCAATGATAATCCCTTATTTAAAGACGATGTGCATATCCAAGAACTTACTGCGAGTTTGATGGTCTCTCGCACTTGGTCTGCAGTCTTTTCCACATTATGGAAAATTCTTCCATTTCTTTCCAATCATTTAAACCGTAAGGAGGCAAAGAAATCAATTTGACCAAAGCTGAGCTCCTCCCTAGAAAGATGGAATATGCACTAGGAAAATCCCTTCCTCTACTTTAGTCAGGGTAGAAAACTTTCAACAAGTTTAAAGAGTACCACCTTCTCCAAATATCATGGGCAAAGTTACACTGGAAAAAAAAATATATGATTAATGTAGCCCCTTTCCTGCCTACATAGACGGCAGCAATGAGCGAAGGGTGCCCAATTATCTAGGATAATACTTTTGTATCCTAACTGAAGTATTTAGGCACAGATGTGCCAAGGCCCATCGAAATATTTTTAATTTCAGATGAAACCTGTACTCACAAATGTGCTTGTTAAGAGGAGAGATAAGTGAGTTTGGTTAATCACAAAGATGCGGAATCTGAATGAATGATCAACACAAAAGTTTTTTAGCTAGGTCTAGTTTCCATTGGAAATGGTGAAGGAAACATGTTGAAGTTTTGGTGATCAATCTTGGGATTTCCTTTACCTCACTACCAGTTAGTTTTCCCCCAAAAGAAAAAAAAAATGAGCATTCGATGAATGGTTGGAAAAAGAAGTGGTAGTGTTTAGGGTGAAAGCAATTGGATGGTTATGGAGACTTGATAGGCACTGTAGGTGTGGAAATTCTGCCACCAACTTGATATCATTCAGCCACTTGTCCCCCAAAAGTCGAACCTCAATCCATTACCAACCTTGAATTCCAAGTGTAGCCTCAACTGAGCAATAATGATGCTATGAACTTCCACGGGCTTCTATATGTGAATCCATGTTCTTTACTTGGCCCATCCTACACAAGTGGACCATGACAGCTTGTGATTATCTACACCCACACAAACCTTTGGATCCTCTAAATTTTGTTAAATCCATTTTCTGCACAAAGCCAGATTTCCTTTGGAGATGTTCCCAATGTCCTATCCTCAGTGCCCTTAAGTTGCTTCAGGGATTCAGTGTGATTTCAGGGCTAAGAATAAATCTTGCCAAATGTTGGTTGTCAGAAATCAATATGCCTTGGTGGTAATCCCGCATCCATGGCATTCTAGGTCTAGCAGTGATTAATTACAAAAAGACTTCATGGGTGGAAAAGAGATGGTTGCTTGGGCTTAGACTGGTTCTATCGACGCTACCTGCTTATTTGTGTCTATCCCTAAAATCCCAGCTTCATTTGTGTTCCACAATGAGAAGGCATAAAGAAGTTTATTTATTTATTTATATTATTATTTTTTCTTTTTTGTTCCACGATGAGTTCTACAGATTCATCAGCATGTTTTCATGGGTAACAATGTGCTTGTTCTCTATGCTTTTACTGTGCCATTTTCTATCAAACTCACTTACCAGTTTGAGTTCTACAGATTCATCTGCATGTTTTCATAGTAACAATGTGCTTTTTCTTGTCAAACAGGTGAATAGTTCTGGAGTCATGCCCATCATATTTTCTACGTCTTCATTGGCTCTCCCAGGTACCCTGGCTCGCTTCACTGGTCTATCTGCATTAAAGAAGGCTGCCATCTCCTTAAACCCAGGCGGTAAGATCATCTCCTCGTAATGTTATTTATGCTAACAATGACAAAATAGGTTTCTTTTTCAGCACTATAAATATTATACCCATGTAGATGATAAATATTACAATCTCTTATCAATTTAAAATTTTGCTTTTAAGATACTTTATATTATTCAGATAAGGCTGCAATTCTGAGTTAAAGTTTATCTCGCAGAATGACCAGGGCAGGCAAAGATCTGAAATTTAGGTTGAATTCTCAGCCAACTTGGAGCAATTGGACCTAACCTGTCCATTGGGGCTTGTAATAGTTTATCTACTACCACCTGGCCATTAATTTCAAAGAAATTACTGAAATCATAATTTGAGACCCTACCCCCATTTATTGCTTCTTTGAATGCTTGTACTGCGCTGTGAACTATAATTATTGTTTCGTAGCATTACCTTCCAAATCTTCAAAAGGCCTTCTACCCGATTAAGAAAACCATTAGAACTTGGATTATTATGTCAATCAAAAGTTTGGGTGACTTTTATGGAGATGATGGAGTGAATGTCTATGGAAATTGAACTGTTGGGAATTTGAAGATTCGATAGCATGCAAGAATTTATAAGCTTGTCCTTCTATTTTAAAGGTTATTGTTCTTTGAAAACTAGTTCATGTAGTTCTGTTGGATTGCAGTTAACTTTCAGAACATTCAAGACCTTGACCTGTGAATTATTGTAGGTGTTCTTTATCTTCCTACAAATATACTGCTCATAGCGTTCTTCAATTACTACTACACTTTTCTGCAATTGGACCCTGATGACGTGAGCGAACAGTTGAAGCGCCAAGGTGCATCAATCCCACTGGTTCGACCGGGGAAAAGCACTGCTGCATATCTTAAAACTGTAAGTTTCTTTCTCTTCATTGAACACAATCTTCATTTTACTATTTGGTTCATCCACTCAAGCCTATACATCAAAAATTTTCTCCAGAAGATCATTCCTCAACTGGACCAACATTTTGTGTTTGGTCCCAGTTTCTGCCATTTTTTTTCTTTGGTTTTCCTATAAACCATTGGAAGACTTGTCTCTTCATTCTAAATGTTCAGGAAATTAAAGTTGTTTTGAGGCGGCAATTGCACTAGGCTTTTGAAGATTCAAAAATAAAAAAAATAAAAATAAAAATAAAACCTGAGTTGCTGAATGATCATCTCATATTGAAATCTAAAAAACTTGATGTGTGGTGTGAATGAAATTTCATGTCATGGATTTTAATAGTACCACACATCTCATATTAGGATATTGGCTTCATTGCAGGTTCTTAGCCGGATATCAGTTTTGGGTTCTGCTTTCTTGGCAATACTGGCTGCTGGTCCATCTGTAATCGAACAAACGACCCACTTGACTGCTTTCCGTGGATTTGCGGGGACTTCTGTTCTCATCCTTGTCGGTTGTGCAACTGACACTGCAAGGAAAGTTCAGGCAGAGATAATTTCACAGAAGTACAAGAACATAGAGTTTTACGACATTGACAAGTTCAGTCCTTAAGGGGAAAACCAATTAAACAGGCCATTGATGGGCGGGCGTTTCATATCGAGAGGATGAACTTTGTAAAATTTATTTTGTTTGTAAAGTTGTAAAAATGGCATGCCTGATTTAATCATGTTATAATTCAATCTTCTGATTCACATTTTCTCTATTTCTTGTTGCAACAATTGCATTAACACTGTAAAAAGTGTGTGTGTTTTTTAGAACATTTTGTATAGCAATTGCTGATTAACACAGCAAATTGGAGAACTTGAAGCAGCAAAAGTTCTTTTTGACAGTGCAAACTTTTTAAATGCAAAAATTCTGGCCAAACGATGGAACAAAGAGCTCCCCTATCGTCTCTGAAATACAGCGAAGTAGGAGAGTCGCAGGCCAAATTGGATGTTCTAACACTGCCTAGCTTTGTAACACAATCAACAAATTAGATTTAGAATTATAATTTTGAATACAACTCAATCAGAAATTACACAATTGACAAGCTACTGCTATAAGCCCTCATTTGACTTCATTACAACAAGATGATAATCAAAATAATGTGTATGATAAATTGGCATCCCTTAGCTGGAGATTTCAAATACATCTCTCTTGGGAGTTTCAGACTTGGGATTA
>JAJIYU010016371.1:0-12185 GCA_030144865.1 Tinospora cordifolia | reverse complement strand
TTTCCTTTTCAAAAATGGAACTTGTTCTTCAACCCAAAAACTGTTTTAATAATAAAACGTGCAATGTTTTCCATTTTAAGAAAGAATGCAAAATCTTTATTATTCAAACAGATCGGCGTTGATCCTTCAAATTTGTTACAATCTACTTAGAATAGAAAGAGAATGAAAAGTATAGAATGTTGCTAAAGATCATTGTTGTTTTGGGAATGAATTTTGAAAATTTGTTAAGACTGTGCAGACAATGGATGAGATAGTAAATCAAACAGTCTGCCCAGAAAGATTGCCCAGAATTTGTTTCGCCGAAAGAATGCTCTGCTCTAAAATCTTTTTATTCTGAACCGTCTAAAGCTCTCATCATCACTCCAAAAATACTTCAAACGACTATCATTGAGTTGTTAATTATTGTTTCATTGAGAGCTTTATTGTCTTTACTTTTCTGTTTGTTGAGTGATCAAAGGAGCTACAATTTTCTCTGATTAAAGTTCAACACATACAGTTGAGACTGTTGGCAGTGGGTGAAAAAAATTTGCAGAGATTGACTGTTGTCTTCTTGACTTAGGTTCGGTGTTGAGTCAAGTGTTTGAAGTGTACTCTAGTGGGTCAAATTACCCACTGTGAACTTGTAACACCCCAGATCTCGAATCTGTCACACACGTCATAAGCGACGTGATTGTCTCGTAGCTTGAGATGTTATTACATTCGAGTGCAGTCAATCCTTCTTTCTATCCGAGAACCAGGGATATTACTTTTTCTTTACATCATTTATCACATCTGTTAGTTGCACTAGATCATATCACAAAGTACAAAATAAAGTATAAATACACTTGCTTAGAAACAAAATAGCAATAACCTTAGAATTACACAAAAACTGAAGACATTAATTTATGATTAGAGTTACGAACAATTTTGTGGGTTCCTTAGCCAACTTTTGATAATACAAATACTGTCCAGCCTATGACCAACATCTGACATGATCAAATATCGTAGGTCACATGCCCTATAATTGAAAATAGCAAATAAAGTTTATTTTCTAATATCCTCATACTATAAGGCACACTACCATGGATGATTATTTTTACATTCATGTACAGAAGCAACGTATTCAATAGTTACTAAAAAAAGAGTAAGTGGGGTAAGCCCAAGAGCTCAGCGGATCATATACAATACGTCAATAACATTATTTAAATCAAACACGCAAACACGCAAACACTTATCATTCATTTGGCGTTTCAAATATTTATTTATCAACAGTTGTTAATTAGACCGAAAGGAGCTAACCTCTGTGCTTCATATTTGGGGAGAGAGATCAATCCTTAAACTCAAACCCTTCTTTGTGAAGTAGGATCATTCTTGAAACCCAGTCCACTCTAGTGTCAATCATGACAACCAGTTCAAAAGTCTAATTCTGCATGGAACACACACAAAGGATGTCTGTCCTCGTGCTAGTACGTGGTTGAAATCTTTACTTAATCTTATTTTTGTGTGCGGAGCATAATAAAATAAATATTTTGACAGTATTTAAACACTCCATTAGTATGACACCATAAATCAACATTTACATAATTGAAAACAATGACTTTCGATTTTTTATGCAGAAGATCGTACAAGACGCAACTACAGAGTATACTCTCTCAGTCATAAGCAATATAATAATTTAATAGCATAAAAAAATATGAATAAAATCAAACTAAACACACAAGCAAACATTATTTAATTCAAAATAATAAATTAAAAGAAAGAACAGAATTTTACAAATCATTCAATCAATATCCTTGCATGCTTCTAGCATTCAAACAATGTAAACATCACATATTTAGCATTAAAATTCAAATAATACTAGAGAGTAAGGTAATTACATCCACCTCAATCGTAGACTCTTTTGAACCTTTGCGTTGTTATTCTCACTTGTTTCGAGTCTTTGATTATCAGTGTTCAAGATCTACATTTTAAAAAGGTGATTTAATAACTGTCCATGAACAGTATCGTATATATAAACAGTACGTATTTGTGAACAGTAAATATGAACAGTACTAAATAATAACATCGAACAATATCGTATGAACAGTACAGTGCTTGTGAACAGTAGACTACGTATATGTGAACAATAATACGTACTGAAATGAATAGCAACATCTCCAATCTTAAATAGAGACTAGGGCAGAGTTATTATACCTGCTTTGATTAGTAAAGCCCTCCGGTTGCTTCAAAAGAGGTGCCTAACAGTAGATTTTCACTACTGCTATGCAGAAACTGGGGTTTTCTCCTTCCTACTACTATATTTACTATCTAGAACAACGAAGAACAAAAGAGAGTAAGCAAAGAAATTATTTTTTTCTTGCTGGAATGAATTTTCATAAGTTTGTTATTGTAACTACAATGCCCGTTACTGTAGCTACAATAACAACCGAAAGTTATTTTGTCTGTCGACAAAACAGTACCTGCTACAGTACATATGCTACAATATCGTATATTTGAACATTATTTTTTTTTTATTTTTTACTCGAATTTCGAGTATTACAACCTACCCTCCTTAAAATAAATTTCATCCTTGAAATTTGTACTTATCTGCTTCATAGCTATTTGATCAAGTATTTTTGGATGAAGAGATATGGCTTAAGATCAATCTTTAAGAACTGAGTGGTTTCTTTTGATTGATTGAATAGGTAAGGGATACTTATTCTGTACAGTTGTCAGAAAAAAATAGTTGTAGGGCCAGTTCCAGAGTGAAGTTCAACTTTGAACTCTTCGTCAATAGTTGGTGGTAGTCCATAGTTTATTGTCTTGACAAAATAAAAGTATGAACATTGCATTCTAGTGCCACCAACAAAACAGTAACATCGACAGTAACAATGTCGCCGACAAAACAGCAACACCAACAGTAATGCCAACAGCAACATTGTCACCAACAAAATAGTAACACCAATATTAATGCCGACAACACAGTGACACTAACAAAACAGTAATGCTGACAGTAACAATGTTGTTGACAAAACAGTAACACCAATAGTAATGCTAACATCACAGTAATACTCAGTAACGTTGACATAACTCCGATAAAATAGTGTCATCGACAACAATAGTGTCACCGACCAAACAATACCACCAACAATAATGCCGACATCACAGTAATACTTAGTAATGCCGATAAAACAGTGTCATTGACAGTAATAGTGTCGTCAAAAAAATATTAACACCAACAGTAATGCCGACATCACAGTAATATTCAGTAACGCCAATAAAATACTAATGTCGACAGTAACGCCGATAAAATAGTGTCATCAACAGTAATGCCGGCAGTAACGCTGATAAAACAGTGTCGTCGACGGTAACGCTGATAAAATAGTGTCGTCGACAGTAATGCCAATAAAACAGTGTCGTTGACAGTAATGCCGACAGTAACGCCGATAAAACAGTACCGTTGACAGTAATGCAGACAATAACGCCAATAAAATAGTGTTGTCGACAATAACGCCAATAAAACAGTGTTGTTGACAGCAATGCTGACAATAACGTCAATAAAATAGTGTCGTCGTGTAACACCCCAATTTTCAATTGGACTTCTAGTTGTAACCAATAGCTACGGTTGGAAATACCTATGATCCGCCTTGTAGCACGACGATCTCAAACGGTGACATATAGGAGATGTTACCTCAATTCGCCTTGGGCTCGTCAATTGCACCGGTACGTGGATTCTTAACAATCCTTTAATCTTATTTTAATTTGTAACAATAACAATCATATGAAATCAACACATATGTAGCATCTAACCAACTAAGAAATATATGGAATTTTCATGGCAAATAAAATGAATGAATGAGGGAGTATTACTATACAATTCCTATGAATTCAAGTAATGAAATTTAATAGTAATTTGTCAATTCATCAACACGTAGTGCAATCAAGTCGAAACAATTTCACCAATATAATGCGATTTATTCAAAACTACCAAAACAAAATGCTTTGAATTAAAAATTCGTATAATACGGGTGAGAGAGGAAATCCCGCCCACCTGAATTTTCGGACATTCCTCTTTCTCTTCGTCATTAGTAGTCGTCCTAAGAAAATCGATCTGCAATAGTAACTGTATTATGATAACTTCTTGACCAATGTTTCATAATAATTTCACTACTTATAATTTTAGTAATTCTTTTAACTAATTAAAATGATTTTAGAAGTCTCTTCGTACACTTGTTAATTAAGTGTTCTTCAATTTCTTAGTTTTTATGTTGTAATTAAATTATTCATAAAATGATTACGAACAAAATAAGACTTCTATTTGTCAAGACTTTAGTCTTTTTCGTAGTTGAGATGTCTAATCTCTTTCCTACTATTAAAAATCTAGCTAATGTCATTTTAAAGTGTTGGTTCAAATAATTTTCATTCAAAATTTTCTAAAATTAAATAGTTAAACACTTAAATAAATAAATAAACGACAATTTAATTTTGTTCCTCTAATCTTAACATTTCTTTGTTATAAACCAAGTAGGTCCATCATAAGTTTGTTGTTCTAATTAACTCATATCAAGTTATTACACTATACTAAATCCTAATCCATATCAAGTTGTTAGACTATACTAAATCCTTCAAATATTCATTCAATGTACTGCAACACCATTAATCAACAATTTTAATGATTTTCTTACCTCTTTGTTTCAACCAGCCGGCCGACCAGCAGTTGGAGCACAATTTGATGGAGAATCTGCAACTCCAACCAAGATCACACTGCAGCTTAGACTAAGTAAGCTCCTTCTCAGTATTGCTCCAGCCCAACCGTGAATCAAAGCAGAAATCCACAATCCCAAACTAATTTAGATCGTGCCCCACTCAACCAAGAACCCGAAGAGAAATCAAACCAGAAATGTATCTCTTCACTATCCTTGTTTTGCAATGATCAGCCAAACCACAAATTGAGTTCACAATTGATGGCATTCCTGGTTGAATGATCTACCACTCTCACTAACCCAACCGTGTTCAGCTCAATCACAAACCAGAGGAGTAGAATTCAAAACCACATTATACCTCTTTTTTTTCTTCCTCTGTTGAATAACGTGTCCTGCTCAAACCAAAAACCAGATTGGATTCTTGTCGGTCCTGCAACGCCCATAATTGAAACCCAACTTAGATTTTCTGTTCCTCTTTCCTTTGTTGCAGCATCCAAACCCAAACCAAGCAAATTTCTATAATCACTTTCAACCAAGCTTCAATCCCCTTCGTGCTTTGTTTTTCTAGTTCCAACCTAGAATTTTGAGTTTGAATTCTAGTTTCTCAAATTGATCTTCACCTTCTAGCTTGCTCAAGTCCAGAAATTCCACTGCTACTGTTCTTCTTCCTTTTTTCGTGGTTCCCCTCTTCTTCGGTCTTCGTCTTCCTCGCTCACTGGTTCAGTTTGGATGCCCAACACAGCTCTGCATCTCTTCTTCTTCTACCGTCTTCCTCCTTTTATAGCGAGTTGCGATCATTCCCGAACATCTCTCATTCACCGCCAAATCCCTTCCCTGATCTTTCCAGATCAATCTTCTCACCGACCAAATTCACAAAACCAGAAATTTCTAGGGGTGAGCTCAAGAGCTCAGCGGATCATACACAGTACATCAATAACATTATTTAAATCAAACACTGAACACGCAAACACTTATCATTCATTTGGCGTTTCAAATATTTATTTATCAATAGTTGTTAATTAGACCGAAATGGGCTAACCTCTGTGCTCCAGATCTGGGGAGAGAGATCAATCCTTAAACTCAAACTCTTCTCTGTGAAGTAAGATCATTCTTGAAACCCAGTCCACTCTAGTGTCAATCTTGACAACCAGTTCAAAAGTCCAATTCTGCATGGAACACACACGAAGGACGTTCATCCCCGCACCGATACGTGGTTGAAATCTTTACTTAATCTTATTTTTGTGTGCAGAGCATAATAAAATAAATATTTTGACAGTAGTTAAACACTCCATCAGTATGACACCATAAATCAACATTTACATAATTGAAAATAATGACTTTCGATTTCTGATGTAGAAGATCGTTCAATACGCAACTATAGAGCATACTCTCTTGGTCATAAGCAATATAATAATTTAATAGCATAAGAAAACATGAATAAAATTAAACTAAACACACAAGCAAGCATTATTTAATTTAAAATAATAAATTAAAAAAAGGAAAGAATTTCACAAATCATTTAATCAATATCCTTGCATGCTTCTGGGCATTTAAACAATATAAACATCACATATTCAACATTAAAATTCAAATAATACTAAAGAGTACGAGAATCACTTCCACTTCAATCGTAGACTCTTTTGAACCTTTGCATTGTTATTCCCACTTGTTTCGAGTCTTTGATTATCAGTCTTTAGGATCTACATTTTGAAAATGTGATTTAATAACTATCCATAAACAATACCGTATATATGAACAGTATGTATTTGTGAACAGTAAATATGAACAATACTAAATAGTAACAGTGAACAGTACCATATGATTAGTACCATACTTGCCAACAGTAGACTACGTACATGTGAACAGTAATACGTACTGAAATGAATAACGACATCTCCAATGTTAAATAGAGACTAGCGCAAAGTTATTATACATACTTTGATTAGTAGAACCCTCTGGTTGCTTCAAAAGAGGTGCCCAACAGCAGATCTTCACTACCGCTATGCAGAAATTGGGGTTTTCCCCTTCCTACTACTATATTTGCTATTTAGAACAACGAAGAAGAAGAGAAGAAAAGAGAGTAAACAAAGAAATTATTTCTTTCTTGCTGGAATGAATTTTCAAATTGAGAGGGGGGTGGAGGGGGGGGGAGGTTGTTATATAGTTTTTTTTGGCAAAAAACAACAAAACTCAACAGTAGTGAATAGTTTGTTACTGTAACTACAGTGCTAGTTATTGTAGCTACAGTAACTACCGAAAGTTATTTTGTTTGCTAACAAAACAGTACCTGCTACAATACATATGCTATTGTACTGTATATTTGAACAGTAAATTTTTTTACTCAAATTTTGGGTATTCCAGAATTGGTGTAACTTGCAAACTTTAGTGGATTCTTGAACTAGGTGAGGCCCTACAGACATAGGTTGTTGAGCTGAACTACGTAATTATTCCTGCATGCGTTTCTGTTTGCTGTTTCAGTATCTTTTACTTTGCTGCACATCAGAACTCAGTTGGATTAAGTGACTCTAAAAATTTCAATTGCTATCAGAGCGGGTCACCTTCTTTTCTGAAGCCTTTAACTTGGTAGGTGAGATCCACGGGAAAATGAGTCACTCTACCACCGAGAAGCACCATCCCAAGGAAGGAGGATCTATCACTAGACCCCCACTTCTTGAGGAAGGAAATTACACTTACTGGAAGACCAAGATGCGTATATTCATTCAATCAGTAGACGAGTTGGCTTGGAGAGCAGTTGAAGATGGCTGGATACCTCCCACTTTAGATCACAGTTCTGGTATCAAACCAAAGTCTGAATGGTCCGAGGATGACAAAAAACTATCCCAAGCAAACTCAAAGGCCCTCAATTCTATCTTCAATGCAGTTGATACATAACAGTTTAAACTTATCGCCACATGCAAATCTGTGAAAGATGCTTGGAAAACTTTGCAGACAACCTATGAAAGAACAAATGTTGTTTGCATCTCTAAATTATAATTGCTGACCTCCCAATTTGAAATGTTGAAAATAGAAGATCATGAAAACATATCCAGCCTCAACAGTAAGTTATGTGATATCGCAAATCAAGCCTTCTTATTGGAAGAAAAATATTCAGATAAAAAACTAGTAAGAAAAGTTTTAAGATCCTCACCCCCTAAGTTCGCAGCGAAAGTTACAACAATTGAAGAAGCAAAAGACCTCACCAAAATGCGACTTGACGAACTCATGGGATCTCTATAGACATATGACATGAATCTCCCAAACTAGAAAATAGACAAAGGGGTTGCTCTTCAGGCAGAAACCAGCACGCTAAACGTGGAAGATGAGTTCGCCTTGATAACCAAAAATTTTAATAAATTTCTTAAAAAGTATAGAAAACAGAATCCATCGTCAAAATTCAGGTTTGATAATAGAAAATATGCAAAGGAATCTCCTAATTCTAAAAATTGCTTAAAAAATATAAAGTGTCATAAGTGCGGAGACCTAGGACACATTCATGCTGAATGTGCAAATACTCTCAAGAAAAAATCTATGAATGTAACTTGGAGCGATGACTCCGACAATAGTCAAGATGAAGGAGAAGGAGTAACAAACAACTTCGTAGCGTTCACTGCACCAATTGTCCACATACCCCTTACAATTTCTACTACAACTTTCTCTACTGAATCTGAAAGCAAAGATGAAGTAAGTTTTGAAAATTTTCGCAACACTTATGAACTCATGTATGATAAATGGTTGCAGGGTGACATCCAGAACAAAGAACTGATGGAGCAGGTGCATAAGTTGAAAGCGTCTCTGAAAGCACAAGAAGAAGTTATCAAAGAGAAGGAAAGAAAGGTGGAAAAATTGTCAAATAAACTTGATAGTGCTGAACAAACTCTTCAACAACTTAATTCTGGAAAAGCGAGACTGAGTGAAATGTTATAAAGTGGGCAAAGCTCGTGTAATAAAAGAGGTATTGGATACAAGACTGAAATTGATCAAGGCAAACAAATCAGACTAAAGATTTATGCAAACTCAGAAACACACTTCTATCAGTCTAACATCATAAGAGGAACTTAAAAATTTATCTGCTACTTCTGTGGCAGAAAGGGACACAAGTGAAAGCAGTGTTTCAAGCTTCAACAAAATTTCTTGCAAAACAAAAAGAATAACACCAAAACTATTCAGAGATGGGTGCCTAAAACATAGAACAGGGCATTGGTTGCCCATATTGTATTGTTCGCATGCTCAAACGAGACATGGTATCTTGACCGTGGCTGCTCAAAACACATGACAGGTAACAGACATTTTTTAACCTCTTTCGATGCAAGAGAAGATGGTCACATCACCTTCGATGATGGGAAAAAAAAGGAAGGTCATTGGAAGAGGAACATTAAATGTTGTTGGACTACCCAAAGTAAGGGACGTGTTGTTCCTTGAAGGTTTAAAGGCCAACCTTATTAGCATTAGCCAACTGTGTGATGAAGACCTATTGGTTAACTTCACCAAGGACGAATGTAGTATAACCACTCACACAGGAACATCATTCATGAAGGATACTAGAACTGCAAACAATTGCTATCAAGTTGGCAAACACATCATGACGCTGTTGAAACAGTGTCACAACATTATCCTGAACACTATGGAAATCTGCCATGAAAAGCTATGACACATTAACTTCAAGACTCTTAAGAGCATCAGCAGAATTAATGTTATTCGTAGTCTGCCAAAACTCAATTCAAATCAGATTGTAGTATGTGGTCCATGCCAGCTGGGCAAGCAGAAAAGGACAAAACACTCTCCTATCCAGTTTACCACCACTTCCAAAATTCTTGAACTTCTCCACATGGACTTATTTAGACCAATGCAAATAGAAAGCATTGGACGCAAAAGGTATGTGTATGTCTGTGTCGATGATTTTTCACGGTTTACATGGGTTATCTTTCTCAGGGAAAAATCAGATGCGTTTGTCAACTTCAAAAACCTATGCACAAAACTACAAACTGAAAAAGGAGTCAAAATTCAGAAAATCAGAAGTGATCATGGAAGGAAATTTGAAAATCAACAGTTCTACAATCTTTGCAATGAATTGGGTATTAGTAAAAAATTCTATGCTCCAAATACACCTCAACAAAATGGCGCAGTTGAAAGAAAAAACTGTAGTATTTAGGAAATGGCAAGAATAATGCTTCAAGCTACGAGCCTTCCAACAAAATTCTGGGCTAAGGCAGTCAACACAGTAGCCCACACAATTAACAGAGTGTATCTTTGCCCAGGGACATAACAAACACCATATGAAATGTGGAAAGGAAGAAAGTCAAATGTAAGTTACTTTCACATATTTGGAAGTTTATGTTACATTTTAAATGACAAGGATCAGCTTGAACAATTCGATGCAAAAAGTGATGAAGGGATCTTTCTAGGATATGCTACAAAAAACAGATGATATTGTGTCTACAATAATCGCACTCAATGTGTAATTGAGTCCATAAATGTCACAGTACATGACTGTGAGAAGGAGGAGAAAGTTGAAAATAGAAAATAGGATGAAGATTCTCTGCAGGAAAGCGACCCAGAAAGTTCGGAAGAAACTGACAAACCAACTGTTGCAACAGTTTGTGACACAGAAGAATTAACAGACAACCCAAAAATTTTAGAAGCAGAACATATCAAAGATTGTCATCCAGGGTTTGATTAAATAATCCTTTTGAACTAATGATTGGTGATCTGCACCAAGGAAGACAGTCTGGAAACATTCCGCGAAAGAATTACAGAGAAATGGTAACATTCACATGCTTCACTTTAATGAGTGAACCCAAGAATGTTAAAGAAACTCTCCTTGATGCAAACTGGATTGTGGCCATGCAAGAAGAGTTAGAACAGTTTAAGAGAAGCCAGGTTTGGGAATTAGTTCCTAGATCGGCTAAAGTAAATGTCATTAGTACTAAGTAGATTTTCAAGAATAAAACAGATGAACATGGTAACATCACTAGAAATAAGGTTCATTTTTTTGCTCAAGGGTGCACCCAAGTTGAGGGAATAAACTTTGACGAGACATTTGCCCTTGTGGCTCATCTTGAATCTATTCGAATTCATTTGGCTCTAGCTTGTACTCTGAATTTCAAACTTTACTAGATGGATGTAAAAAGTGCATTCTTAAATGGATATCTACATGAAGAAGTTTTTGTGGAACAACCAAAAGGATTTGAAGACAGTAATCATCCTGATCATGTGTATCAGTTGAAAAAGGTTTTTTATGGTCTTAAATAAGCTCCTCGAGCTTGGTATGAAAGACTCACAAACTTCCTCATCAACAATGGATACAGTAGAAGTACGGTGGATAAAACTTTATTTCTTAAAACTTGTGATACACATCTAGTTATTGCACAAATATATGTTGATGATATTGTTTTTGGATCTACTTCACCTAAACTTTCTAACAAATTTGTTAAGTTGATGAAAGATGAGTTTGAAATGTGTATGGTTGGAGAATTGAACTACTTCCTCATATTGCAAATCAAAGAAAGTTTCGAAGGTACGTTTGTCTCTCAAACTAAATATGTTTGAAACTTAGTTAAGAAATCTGGATTAGGCAATGCTAAGCATATGAGAACACCTAGGAGTACTGGCACTAAGATATCCCAAGATTTTGACAAAAAAGAGGTTGACCAAAGTTTATATAGAAGCATGATAAGCAGCCTTTTATACGTAACTGCTAGTCGTCCTAATCTTAGTTATAGTGTAGGTGTGTGTGCACGATATCAAGCTGGTCCCCAAGGAATCCCATCTAGTAGCGATTAAAAGGATCATTCGATATATTAATAGAACTACTGAATATGGAATTTGGATGACTAGAGATAGCAACGTTGACCTTGTAGGATATAGTGACGCTGATTGGGCTGGAAATATTGATGATAGGAAGAATACATCTGGAGGATGTTTTTATATAAGAAATAATTTGGTTGCATGGATGAGTAAGAAGCAAAACAGTATTTCACTGTCTACGACTGAAGTTGAATATATCGTAGCTGGTAGCTGTTGTGCACAACTTCTCTGGATGAAACAAATGCTATCTAATTATAGAACTAAAAATGGGACTATGACTCTCTACTGTGACAATAAAAGCTCCATTGACATTTCTAAAAGTCCAGTCCAACACTCTCGAACAAAACTCATCGATATTAGGCAGCATTTCATTAAACTAGTTGAAGATAACACAGTTACTCTCAAGCATGTCATAACTGAAAATCAGTTAGTTGATATCTTCACCAAACCTCTTGATGTTGTTCGATTCAAGAAATTACGCGTTCTTGGTATTTGTTTTAAGTAGTTATCTCATTTTAATCAAATATATATATATATATATAGTTTTTATTCTCTTTTTTTTTTTTTGCTTTATTTTTTAGTCTTGATCTTTTGAAACTGCCTGCACTATTCCATCTTCCATGATGACTCATATTCAATATTCATCGTTTCATGGGACTTCATATATTTTCACGATTAGGGCATCGTTTTACCTCATCGTCGTTTTCTGTTCGTACACTG
>JAJIYU010016370.1:0-12206 GCA_030144865.1 Tinospora cordifolia | reverse complement strand
ACAAAACCTTATTTCAACTTAAAATTCATAAATGCTAACATATAACAATCTTAAACTAAAGGTCTCCCTACTACTACTCATATTCAAAATTAGTTCATTTGTCCTAACATTAAACTATGAGGGTTTCTACTGAGGGTCTTGATCTTCCTGAGCCAACATTTTAGCTTGATTCTCACCATAATCCTTATAGTCTTGAGGCTGAAGAGCCCGAACAGGTGCAATTGGGCAATTTTTGGCAAAATGATCCCTTTATCTGCACATATAGCACAACCCTTGTCTCTTAGCCTGCTTCTTTGGTTCTTTTTCAATTTGGTGAGTTCGTTTCTATTTCTTACCTTCTTTTCTCGTCTTTTGATCATTTTGTGATTTCTTGTTTTTATTCCTTACCGATCATTTGAAGTGGATATCCTTTTTGATTGAATTAATCTCAACTGTCGTTCCTTTGGGCATGGTTAGTCTTAGAGGAATGACTAGTTCATTGATTCCCATTCTTAGTTCATTCTGAACCTCAGGCTATGACTGTAGAGTCCTCATCACTTGCTCGACCACCTGTCGAGTGATTTATGCTATTATCTCTAGTGATAGAGCAGAACCTGCTGCCAAATCTGCCCCTTGGTTACTTTGATCAGGTGTATTGGTGTTTTCTTGGATTCCTTCCATTATCTACAAGCTAAAGCCACTTTAGTATCCTATCATAGTAGTTTCAAATAGGACATTCATTTAGGGTACTCACCCATCTTTTCCTATCTTCGGGATACTAAGTGTTTTTCCAGACTTGAGAAATGGTCATCTTTTCTACATCGTATGTAGTATTCGTTTCCTCAAGTTTTCGTTCCGTCTGTACTACCATGACTCTAGATTCATTTCTCTAGCTTCTCGATTTGTTCAGTGGCCTAAAGGTTTTTCTTCTAGGTTCTTTTCATGCATGGATATAGGATTTGGTCTCAAAGCAAATAAGCATTACAACATGCATATCACACAATCGCACAATCACGCTAGCACAGCAAAGTCCCAAGCTTCCACCTAAGCTTTCAGGTTCAAGTGTCCCATACCACTCTACCCCTTCCACTTAGGCTTTCACTCAGAACAGAGCTGCACCCAAACAATTTCACAAATGTCTCGATAACTAAGGTTCCCGAGCCCATTATACTCCACCGTCCTATACCAGCGAGCATAGAGAAACCCATTCTGCTAGAGTTACTGATCATTCACCACACATGGTCCATCATTCTCTGAGTCCAGGCTTCCTCCATACCCCTGAATTCCTATGCATCCCATACTATATAGAAACCGAAAGATACAAAAGCTTTTTGGTCTCGTGTCCTGATCAAACAAGTTTCTGTTTTCACACAAGTTTTCGTCTCTAGCCTATGCCCTAGATATTTATGTTTTTGATCCACTGTGCCACCCCTGGCTACACCACGTTTCTACTTAGGGTCTTTCTCTGGACCTAGGGTCAATCTGGTTGACTCATAACCTCTGTCTAGTCAAGATACAATATTTAACATCTTTTTGACTTCTATTCACTTGCTTGCCCTAATTTTTCACTTTCTAGTTTTCTTTTATAGAAAATAAGAGTGTTCTTCAACTTAGACTACTCGTATAAGCTGGCGGGACAACCTCCAGATCGGCCGGCAAGACCGAGGTCTGCTTAGCAACCGTGCTTTCTAGGGCAAGATAACCCACCTCCCTTTCAATGTTTAGCTTTACTCGGGACAAGACTTACCCATTATCAGCTCAACTTGTAGTCTTTGTATCCAAACAAAATATTTCAAAATATATTTTTCCTTTTTGAAAACACTTTTTAAAACATATTTCAAAAATAGAAGGTAGGACACTAAAATTTTAATTCAATGTAAAGCCCTAATTTGGGTTTCTAATTCTTGTCAAACAACTAATGATTGACTTTCTAATTCTAGCCCAGCATATCTAATAGCTAAGCTCTGATACCACCTTTGTAACACCCCAACCCCCGTATCTTTAAGCATTGGACATGTCCACCATTCTCTTGACAGTGGACTAAACCAAATGGTGGGTTAGGCCGGTGTTACATTTACAAGTGACACACACTTAACTCTCTTTTTATTTCAATTATTTCATGCCTTGATTGTATTTAACAGAACATAACTTAAATTTAAGAATTTAATAAGGCAATAGTATAGGAAATAATTGAAATTCATTTCATAAACTCAATTAATTAAATAAAATTGAGTACATAATTTGATCTTGAAAAAAAAATGTTATAGCGGAAGATTCAAAACTTGGGCAACATGCCCTTACATAGAAATTAAAAACTTTTTAAATAAAAGAACCTAACTAATTTTCATGGTCTTCACGTAAATCAATTAGTTGAAAAATAGAAGGAAGGGGTGAGCACATAGCCCAGTGGATCTTTCTAAACATCTAAATCATTATTTCAATTCAAACAAACCAAGCATATCAAACACTTTTGTGCATTAGATGATTCAAACAAATTTTTTGTTTATGGTTGACATTCGGACCGAAAGAGTTTAATCTCTGTGTTACACATCGTAGGGAGAGAGAATGACAAACGGAAACTCAAACCCCAATATCTATGAAGTGGGATCACTCTTGGAAACCCAGTTCAAAATCGTCAATGGTAAACCGGCAAGCCGGGTTGTGTCGGTACGTGGATTGAATCATTATTTAATCTTTTATTAGTGGTAAAACACACAATATCAGATCAAAACATCGCTGCAACATATACAAAACATGAATCATTAAATATTTATTCATGGCACAATTCATGTATAACATGCATCAATATTCTTAATTTCTAAACATGCATAACATGTATATTCATGGCACATCAAATAAATAAAGCATGCATATTAAAACATATGCTCAATCAATCATCTTCAAAATATTATCACACATGCAAGACTTATTCAAATTAAAATAAAGAAGTAGAAGTTAGAAGTCACTTCCACCTTAAATGCTTCTCTTTTGCACACCTCTGAAATTCGGCAGAGTTCTGTTACTTCAAGGCTTCCAAACACTCAAGAACTCTCAAGAACACTCAAAACACTCAAGAACGGTTCAAGATTACTCAAGAACTGAGGGGATTGCCAAGAAGAAGGCTAGAGAGAGTCAAGAGGGGCTAGTATGCTCTTGATTTGGGATGAACACAATATGACCATTAGAGGTCCTTTATATAGAGTTCAAAATAGTGTATAATGGTAAGTTTTTGGTGTCATCCTTGTAGGAAACTTACCAATTATTTAAAATTTTGTGCCCCCCAAGCATGAAAAATAGCAAGTGCATTGGAATAATTTTTGGAATTTTGAAACATTTTTTTTTGGATTTTTTCGGATTTAATAGGTTTTTTTTTGGATTTAATCAGTTTTATTTTCAAAGCTTCGATTATGGACCGTCGGATCGTTTTCGATCACAGCAGCAGATCATAAATCATGCAATTTTGAATCTGGGCGCTCGGATGAACCTCGAGTGCAGCAACGGGTCTCGATCAATCAATCTCGTCTCGTCGGATTGTCCTCAAATACAACACATGTTCGCGATCACCGTAACGCGGCTTTGATCTAGATGTTCGGATCATCCTCGGGCACAGTGCGCGGATCTCGTTCACGATTAACGAAACACGTCTGGGCCGTTGGATCGAGCAAACTAATCGTGGGTTGTTGGATCGGGAAGATTATCCTCGAGTGCAGCACGTGAAAACTTGCCTGGGCTGTCGGATCAACCTCGAGTTTCGTACACAGATCTTAATTCGAAGTTGTTAGTTGCATAAAAAACTAACATTAGAATAGGTAAAATGTTGCATTTTAGAAGAAAAAAAGGAGAATAGAAGTAAAAATTGCATAATTAGCAATAATTGCATGTAGTTAGGGATTTGCATTGTTTAATAGCTTTTGAACCTTGTTTTGATGAGTTTTGTTATTCTTTTATGAGAAAATGATGTCTGGAAAAGAAATTAAGTGTATTGCAGGATACAGATTGAAGCACAAAGGAAGAGCGTGCAGAAAAAGGCAAATCAGGAAGGAAATCATGAGAGAATACCAGCAGACCGCGGTTCATCAACTGAAGACCGCAGTAACAAAAGACAAACCAGATCAGTACATATTGTACTGGTGACCGCGGTCTACACTCTGGTGACCGCGGTCACCAGAACATGAATTGCACAGAAACAGGCCAGACCGCGGTCCACAGAATGAGAAGAATTTCTGGGTTTTTGCACAGAATAAATGACCGCGGTCCCTCACTTGAATATCGAGAATCTCGTATTTTTTAGGGTTAATTGAGTGCGGGTATAAAAGGAAAAAGTGTGATTAGTAGAGGGGGATACCTAATTGGGAAAGAAACGACTGTGGCTACTAAAGAAGGAGAAATAGTGTTTTTCTTTGAAGAGATTAAAGGAGTTTCAATTACAATTTGAGTATGCTTGATTTCTTATCTTTATCTTCCCTGATTATGTCCTTTTTCCATGGCTAGCTAATTTAGTTTCACTGTTTGGGATATAAACTCCAATGTATGCATGGTAATTTCATCAGTTTAATTGATTTATCTGCACTACTCTTTATTAGTTAATGCTTAAAGCTTTATGTTTACTGGCCATAAGTGTAAAGAACCCAAGATCACTGAATTAACTCGGGAGAGAGGCTCGATGAGAGGTTATAACAGTAAAGACCCAGATCAAGTCATTGGTCGGAAGATTGTGACTGGATCTAAGGGAAATAACACAGGAATTCTTATTTGAATTCGCAGGGTCGTTGATTGAACACCTCGGAAGAGGGTATTGAGAAACACTTTTAGTGAAAAATTGGAACGCCTAGGAATAGGGTCTCAATTATAAGTGAAATAATCATAGTGTTAATAAATCATAATTCGAAATAAAATTACAGAGCATACTAAGGTGTTTATTATCCCAAACAGCCCTTTTAAACATTGCTACCTAGTTAATTTAATTTCAGTTTTATTGTTTTTGAGAAATTAAAGTTCTGTTTATACAATTGCCTATCAAACTAAATTGGACGTCTTGATAAAATTAAAACCAACGCTAGATTGAGATTTAATTTACACTAACAAGTACTTTTTCCCTGAGGACGATATCCGGTCTTACCGGTATTACTATTGCGATGCCGTACACTTGCGGGGTTGCCAACAAGTTTTTGGCGCCGTTGCCGGGGATAAATATGGTGTTAGTGTTGTTAAAACCAGTCAAATTTGGTTTGGTCTTAGTCAAGACAGTATTTCATTTTATTATTATTTTTTAACTGAATTTTTTTTTAGTAAAGACCGTATTGAATACACTTGATCTGTGTGTGTGTTTTTGAGTTTCAGGTTTGCATGAGTAAACGCCCGGTTGATCCTTACGATCCAAATTTGCTAAAAACCATTAATCAGATTAGATCGGAAGCTCAAAGGCGAACAACAACAATGGCTGAAAGTGGATGTTCCGGTGTGAGAAATAACAGAGATGAACAGCATCGCGAGGCACCATTGAGAGACTTCTTCAAACCAGTCTTGAACAATAACTACTCAGGCATGGCAAGGACTCCTATTTATGCAAATAACTTCGAGCTGAAGCCATCTTTAATCACCATGGTGCAGTAGCAACAGTTTGGAGGTTCAGTACTTGAAGATCCTATGGCTCATCTCAATTCATTTATGGAGATATGCGACACTGTTAAGATGAATGGAGTAACAGAAGATCAGCTGAGATTGAGGTTGTTTCCTTTCTCGTTAAGGGACAAAGCTCAAAGTTGGTTGCAAACGTTGCTTCCTGGTAGTATCACTACTTGAGAAGAAATGGGCCAGAAATTTCTGCAAAAATATTTCACACCTGCAAAAGTACATCAATTGCGGGGTGAGATCAGTTCATTCAAGCAATCAGAATTTGAATTGTTGTATGAAGCTTGGGAGAGATTTAAAGATTTATTGAGGCGATGTCCGCAACATGGGTACCTCCCTTGGCTCCAAATTCAAATGTTTTACAGTGGACTTACTCCACCAACGAGGGCCTTAGTAGACTCTGTAGCTGGAGGTTCTTTAATGGGAAAGTCGACTACGGATGCCACTCAATTGATTGAAGACATGGCGGCAAATGCGTATGGTCACGGCACTGAAAGAGGGACAACCAAACGAGTTGGACTTCATGAGGTGGATGATATTAGTGCATTGCATGCTCAAATTGCAGCAATGACTCATAGATTAAATTTGGTAGAAGAGAAGAACAGTGGGGGGGCAGTTTCAGAACCAACATATTCAGCAAGTGCAGTCCATTACGGGTTCTGGTAAGGCATCATATTCTGGAGAGGCTTCCATTGAACAGATGCATGCTATGAATAGGTTCAGTTGTTACCAAGGACAAGCTGGGGGGTACAATGTTCCCAAATACTATCGTCCTGGAGTGCGAAATCATGAGAATTTCTCATATGCAAATAATAGGAATGCTCAAGTACCACCAGGATTTGTGCCACAACAACCTTTGCAAGACAAAAAGCCATCCTTAGAGGACAAGCTTGATGAAATGATTAACATGCAGTCAAAGTTTTTCAAGGAGTTGACAGGAAGAGTAAATAAGAATGATAGCAGAGTTTCGGGCATGGAAATACAAATGGGAAATATGAATGCAACAGTAAAGAATTTGGAAACTCAAGTTGGACAACTTGCCCAAATAGTGTTTAACCAGCAAAGAAATTCTTTTCCAGGTGACACTTTCGTCAATCTAAAAGAAAGTTGCAAAGCGGTAATTACTAGAAGCGGGAAAGAAGTAGCAAGCCCTCCTTGTTCAGCTAGATCATCTAGAGAAGGTAAAGAAGGTGATACCTATGAGGAGAACGTCTCCAAACCACCAGCTGTTCAAGGTAATGAGCTCTCAAGATCACAAGGGAAGGATAGGCCGAATGCTAGTCAAGCGGGAGAAACCTTAGAGCCTCTATCATTGCCTTTTCCCCAAAGGTTTCAAAAGAAGAAGTTGGATGATCAGTTCTCTAAATTTCTAGAAATGTTTAAGAAGATCCATATCAACATTCCTTTTGCTGAGGCTCTTTAGCAAATGTCCAACTATGCAAAGTTCATGAAAGAAATTATGTCCAAGAAAAGGAAGTTGGAGGATTTTGAAACTGTGAAACTAACAGAAGAGTATAGTGCAATTCTTCAAAGAAAGCTCCCTAAGAAAGTGAAAGATCCTGGAAGTTTCACTATACCATGTAACATAGGAGCTGAAATGTTCGAGAAGGCATTGTGTGATCTTGGGGCTGGCATCAATCTCATGCCTTTGTCAGTGTGCAAGAGGTTGGGATTGTCTGAAATCAAACCAACCACCATCACTCTTCAGTTGGTCGATAGATCCTTAAGTTACCCGAGGGGTGTAATAGAAGATGTGTTGGTAAAGGTAGATAAATTCATATTTCCATATGACTTTGTGGTTTTGGATATGGAAGAAGATTGTGAAATACCGTTGATTCTTGGAAGACCATTTTTAGCCACAGGTCATGCACTCATTGATGTTCATAAAGGAGAACGAATATTGCGGGTAAATGAAGAAAAGGTAGTTTTCAATCTCTATAAAGCAATGCATTACCCGAACGAGTCCCATGAATGCAACAAAATAGAGGTAATAAATACATGCGTTGTTGAAGTTGTGGATGAGTTGAGTTCTCAAGACGAGTGGGTTGGATGTATATCTCGGGCACTTACTTATCCAACGGCTGCCACTGATTATGAGAAGTTAATTGTGTTAGCATTGGAAGCATGTCCTTCAGAACCAAACAGTGTTGAAGCATCATTTTCTGAAGAAAATCATGTTGAAGAAGTTCAAGAGGGTGTTAAGACCATTGAACTGAAGCCACTTCCTAAACATTTAAAGTATGTTCATTTAGATGAGAAACAATTGTTTCCAGTCATCATTTCTTCCTCATTGACCCCTGCCCAAGAAGACGAGCTGTTGCAAGTGTTGAGAAATCACAAGCAAGTTATTGGATGGACCATAGAAGATATAGAAGGGATAAGTCCAGCTGTTTGCATGCATAAGATATTAATGCAAGAACCCCACAAGCCTACAGTTGAGCATCAACGAAGACTTAATCCTATCATGAAAGAAGTGGTCAAGAAGGAAGTGATGAAGTGGTTGAAAGCAGGAATTATCTATGCAATTTCATATTCATCATGGGTTAGTCCCATTCATGTGGTACCGAAGAAAGGGGGCATCACTGTTGTCACAAATGAAAAAAGGGAAACAGTTGCTTCAAGAACAACTACAGGATGGCGGGTGTGTATTGATTATAGGAAGCTGAACAAAGCCACTCGAAAAGACCATTTTCCTTTACCGTTTGTAGATCAAATGCTAGATCGGATAGCTGTGTATGATTTCTATTGCTTTCTAGATGGTTACTCTGGATACAATCAAATAGTTATTGCACCCGATGATCAAGAGAAGACAACCTTCACGTGTCCTTATGGGATATATACATTTCGGAGGATGCCATTTGGGTTGTGTAATGCTCCAGCTACTTTTCAGATATGTATGATGGCCATATTTTCAGACATGATTGAAGATATCATGGAGGTATTTATGGATGATTTTTCAGTGTTTGGTGTAACATTCAATGAATGTCTGACTAATTTGGACAAAGTTCTCTCCCGTTGTGAAGAAAAGAATCTAGTTCTAAATTGGGAGAAATGTCATTTTATGGTTCGGGAAGGCATTGTCCTAGGTCATAAAGTTTTCATTAATGGCCTTGAGGTTGATAGAGCAAAGATTCAAGCCATTGAGAAGCTGGCACCTCCAACATCAGTGAGAGAAGTGCGCAGTTTCCTAGGGCATATTGGTTTTTACTGAAGGTTCATTAAGAATTTTTCCCAAATCACTCGGCCACTATGCAACCTGCTTGAAAAAGAGGCTAAATTTAAGTTCACTAGTGAATGTATTGAAGCCTTTAATACATTGAAGAAGGCATTAATATCTGCTCCTATTATGTCTACACCAGTTTGGGGGGAAACATTTGAGATTATGTGTGACGCTAGTGACTTTGCTGTTGGCGCAGTGTTGGGGCAGAGACGGGATAGAATGTTTAGAGCCATCTATTACGCAAGCAAGACGTTGGATGATGCGCAAAGGAACTACACCACTACTGAAAAGGAGCTATTAGCTGTTGTCTTCGCCTGTGATAAGTTTCGATCATATATTGTGGGCTCACATGTTAAAGTTTTCACTGATCATGCAGCTATTCGCCAACTCTTTGCAAAGAAGGATGCAAAACCAAGACTAATAAGATGGATTCTACTGCTGCAAGAGTTTGACATAGAGGTGATAGACAAGAAGGGCACAGAAAATGTGGTAGCAGATCACCTGTCTCGTTTATCCAATGATGCAAATCCTGATCCGGAAAGTATTGTAGAAGTTTTTCTTGATGAGAGTCTTTTTGTTATCAGTAGCAATGTACCATGGTATGCAGATTTTGCCAATTATAAGGCTACAGGCGTGACTCCACCGGATCTTTCTCAAAGTCGATTGAAATGAGAGCAAGTTCTATTTGTGGGATGATCCATTCTTATACCGGAGGTGTGCTGATCAAGTGATCCAGCGTTGCATTCCAGAAGAGGATTTTAACAAGGTTCTTCAGGACTGTCATTCATCACCTTATGGTGGTCATTATAGCCATCAACGTACAGCTAGGCGTGTTCTTGAAAGTGGGTTTTATTGGCCTAGTATGCTAAAGGATGCTTATGTGTTTGTGAAGTCATGTGAGGTGTGCCAAAAACAGGGGAACATATCTAGGAGAAATGAGATGCCTTTAACTACTTTCGTAGAGGTTGAATTATTTGATGTTTGGGGCATAGACTTCATGGGTCCCTTTCCTCCATCAAACGGTAAGCAGTACATACTACTAGCTGTGGATTATGTCTCTAAGTGGGTAGAGGCTGTGGCCACAACAAAGAATGATGCACGAGTGGTCCTTAAGTTCCTTACAAGAAATATTTTCTCCCGTTTTGGTACTCCTAGAGCCATTGTGAGTGATGAAGGACACATTTTTGCAACAAATTCTTCAATAACCTTCTCAGCAAGTATGGCGTGAGGCACAAAGTCGCCTTACCGTATCATCCACAAACTAATGGACAAGCTGAGGTCTCCAACAGAGAAGTTAAGGCTATACTGCAAAAGACGGTTGGAACAAACCGTAAGGATTGGGCTCAAAAGTTAGATGATGCATTGTGGGCGTATTGGACAACATTTAAAACACCCATTGGTATGTCACCATACCAGTTGTTGTATGGAAAGTCCTGCCATTTACCTTGTGAGTTGGAGCATAGAGCTTACTGGGTTATTAGGAAGTTGAACTTTGATGCAACAGCATGTGGAGATAACCGTTTGCTTCAGTTGGTTGCATTAGATGAGTTTCGTGGGGAAGCATTTGAGAACAATACCATTTACCGAGAAAGAATGAAGAAATGGCATGATCAGATCATTGAGAAGAAAAAGTTTCAACCTGGCCAGCAAGTCTTGTTATTTAACTTGAGACTAAGATTATTTCCTGGAAAGTTGAAGTCCCGTTGGTCCGGACCTTTCTTAGTGACACAAGTATTTCCGTATGGTGTAGTTGAAGTGCAAAGCTTGCAAAATGGACACAAATTTAAGGTGAATGGTCAGCGTTTGAAGATCTTCTATGGAGGACTGAAGCAAACTGTCTCAATAACAGTGCTGAAGGAGTGACATACCGTATCCACGTCGAGCTAACGACGTTAATAATAGCGCTGTGTGGGAGGCAACCCACTGATTCTGTCTATTTTCTAGTACTTTTGTTTGCTTATGTTTGATTTTACTCTCATTTGTGTAAGAGACATGGAAGGTAGAAACTCTTTTCTAGGTTTAAAGGCTCATTACACTCTGTAGACCGCGGTCCAAGAATTCACTGTCAAATGAGCATTCTGCCGATCGCGGTCCATAGCTGCACACACCACGGCTGACCGCGGTCCACAGAAGGTTTGGGTAATGCATAGTCTGCCGACCGCGGTCCATAGTGATGTACAAAATTGGTGACTACGGTCAACATAAGTGTGGCGTTTCAACTTCAACGCATGGACCGCTGTCCATAAAGCGGTGACCGCGGTCCGTGCGTCCTTTTAAGCACTAATTGCAATCATTTGTGCATTTTCATCTGCAAAAATCTCAAGCTTTCCAGTGGTTTTCTTATTCTTAGACTATCTTTGAGTTTTTCTTCTCGTCTCAAGCAAAAATGTAAGTTCTTTCTCTTTGATTCTTAATATTTCCTCTTTCATTTTTGCATTGTGCTAGTTGTAAGAGCTATGTCTTAGTGTTTCATTTGATTTGGGTGGATTGAAAGCATACTCTCCTTTATCTTCTCATTTAATTTCTTCTTCATGAACTATTGCTCCTTAGATGTGCAAATTTGGAACATGTTTGCTTTTGTGCACAATATCATCCATCTCTTTAGTTCTCAAAGTGTGTACTATAGTTCAATTTGACTTGAATATGCTTGGTAATGATTTGAATGGGTGTGTACATGTTTAAAAATTTTATCCAAGTAATTTGGCATGTCATATGAATTTTGAAAAGTATCTTTGTATTGCTTGTGACTTGTCCAAATGAGAATTCAACCAGTTGCAGCTTTAACTTTATAATGTAAGATTGTTTCTCTGCCATCTAACACAGTTTATGCAGGCCGCCAAGAATGAAGCACCCTATTTCTAAAGAAAAGCAGCCCGCACCACCACCTCTGCCTGCAGATCGAGCATGGTTTCGAACCGCTGCTGCAAAGCAGAGGTTCAACATAATCCAATCCAACAGGCATCTCATACCTGAGAGGGGTATAATGCTAATGCAAGAGGTGTGTAATCTTGGGATTGATACAGTAATAGCCACTCGCCATTGGGAAAAGCTTATAAAGGCTCCGGGCATCACTGTGATCCCTACCGTACAAGAATTTTATGCAAATGTTGCTGATCGTGAAGGCACAGCTGTATGGGTTCGTGGAAAGTGGGTCCAGTTTGGTGCAGCTGCAATTAATGAAGTATATGGCCTACCAGCAGACTCTCCTGATGAGTACTACACTGTCCTTCCTCGTTATGATCCAGATGACGTGCTTCGCACATTATGCATCGAGGGGGCTTCTTGGATTTGCTATAATGATAAGCCGGTCAATTTGATGAAGACTATGTTTCAGACACCGGCTAAGGTTTGGCTTTATTTGGTGTGTTCTAATCTC
>JAJIYU010016369.1:0-12186 GCA_030144865.1 Tinospora cordifolia | reverse complement strand
CCAGATAATTATTTTATTATATCTTGTTAATATTATTAACAAAAATGAATTGTGATATGGTACAAGCATTGAACACCTAATTTAGTTTAAGGTGAGTCAAATTATACATATACAATATGTAAAATTCGTGAACAAGCCAGTAAAGAATCTCCTCCTGTTCCCAATCATGATCTTCTTTTATCCTCTAAACTTAGCCACGAAACCTTTGTTTTATTTTTTTTTGAGTCATTCCCCGCATATTGATTTTCAAAACCAAATGTAATACTCTATGGTTTCAACGGAATATGTGGGCCCTCAAATACAAAATCATGTGGCATTACAACTCAACGCTATAGCACCTGGCTTATACTTGTTAACTCTTTATGGTGTTGCCAACCTAGGAAAACAATAATATTCTGTTCTATGGTGCTGGGATTGAGTGGCTAGTTTTGGGTGCTATTTTGCAATTTTTATTTCTTAATTTTTTCTCTTTATTCTCTAATTTTCATGCCCTCGTTCTTGGTTTTTCTTTGCTTTGTTCACCTTCTATTGCTCTTAGTCGATAGGGATGCTTAACACCCGACCAACCCAACCCGACTTGACCAAATTTGAATGTTTCGAATTGAGTAATAGTGACTCAACTAGATTGGGTTGGGTGTCAAGTTTGGCCCAAAAAGGTTAGGTTCGACTCAACTTGAACCGTTCATGTTAATCTTGTGCATCGTGCCCCTTCTCTCCTGCAATTCTGCCTAGAAACCCTTGCAATTTTGTCTAGAAGCCCCTTCTCTTTTACAATTTTGCCCTAAAACCCTTGCGATTCTATCCAGAAACCCCTTCTCTTTGGCTATTATGCTCAGAAAGAGGGTTTTTATTGTTTGTTTTTTATGTCTTCTTCGAGTAGCTACCCAAGCAAGCAAGCATCTTTTGCGATTTTATAAACTCTCAGTTTTGCACTTTTGTAGCAAACATCTTCCAATTTCCATTTCTTCGATCTTCATTTTTTTAAAAAAATTCTGCACCACCCTTCATCTTCATCTTCTTCAGTTCTTCACATATGCGCCTTCATTTTTACTCTAGCTTTTTTATTTATTTATTTTTTTTTTACTTTTACGCCTTCATCTTCTCAACTTAAGTTTTTTTTTTGTCTTTAGTTCTTCTTGATGAAGATTTTTGTAGTTCAATATATAGTTAAAAGGGTCCAACCCGACTAACCTGACTCAATTCAACCCAACCTCGGTCAGTTGGGTTGGGCCCCCATAATATAAGAGGTCAAGTGGCATCAGGTGTCTTTTGATGCCACCCCACGTGATTGGGTCAAGTGAGTTTGGGCCTCTTCACCTAACCAGACCTAACTCGTTTTCACCCCTATTAGTCGGTTGCAAGATTGAGATGGTTGAAACCTTAATCTTCCCCATGCCTAGGAATCTTCCACACATAATATTTATGGAAACTAATGTAAAAATATCAAATGTAATATAAATATGGAAATATATGCATATATGCTTCTGAAACACATCTAAACATGCTCTAAACATGACTACATTTGTAACAAATGAATTAAATACCTCGAAACTTAGGACTTTGATAGTTCCAAGCAAAAAGAAAATAAAACTAATACATGCATATTGAATTCCCTACTAAAGTCACATTTTTACATATAAAGACTTTGATTCAAGTTATTATGACATCAAAGATTTTCACTTCTTGGAAGAATTTTAGGAGCGCAATTATAATATCCTAGAAAATTTAAGAATTTTCAGATAAATAATAAATTTTATAAATGTAAATTATTCTCAAAATTTATGAATAATTAAATAATAAATATTATTTTTTACTTATAAATAATAATAAGTAAAAGGTTGATAGGTCTTGAGAAAAAACAAATTCCAAACCTAAACTAAAGAGGCTTAAAAATATTATACATATATTTTATGAACGAGAATGGTTCAATAGCCTAATTAGTTAAAAACAATGTGTTCAAAAAAGAAGGTTCCAAGTGCAAACCTCAATCGATCACTTTTTGCTCTAAAAAGTAATAAATAATATTTGCATGAAAACAATTACAAGTAATTAACCTAGTGAAAAAAGTAATCATGATATATGCCTTTTGTTGTGGATCCATCTACAACAATATATGTTAGTAATGATTTATAAACTATTTAAATAACATGCTAATATGACTCTAAATGCATATCTCAAAGTTCTCAATTTGTTCAAGTGATCTACCAATTGATTCTTTTATGTTATGTTTGAGGATTTTCAAAATTCTCTTTCATTGTTGGGTAGAGGATTTGAGTTCAATTATCTCAACAGTTGTGATATACATATTCATGAAATTTGAATCAATATGACATGCATGCAAACAATCATATAATCATACAATTTCGTGCAAGCATGGAAAAACTCTTAAGCTTTCATCCATGCCTTCTAGTTCGAGAGTCGCATACCACTCTTATCCGACGACATAAGCTTCACTAAGAAATCTCACTACACTCAAACTGTTGTGCAAATGTTTCGATAAGTAAGGCCTTCAAAGCCCCACTATACTCAACTGTCTTATACCAACTGAGCATAGGGAAACAAGATATTTCAAAGTCACTAACCATTCATCAAACATGGCCCATCAATCTCTGAATCCAGGATTCTTTTATACCCTTGAATTCTTACTCGTCCCATACCATGTAGAAACTAGAAAAATAGGATCCTCCCAATTACATATCTTGACCAAACAAGTTTTTGTTTCACACGTTTTCAGTCTCTAACCAATGTCCTAGAAATTTTCATTCATAATCCGTTGTGCCTCATTGAAAACACCCAAGTCTTTTTCTATGATATTTTTTGAGACCTAATGACTCAATACTTGGCTGAAAGATTCCTCCATTGAACTATCTGCTTATACCAAATTTCCAAAGACTAACCCCTTAGATCTACAGGTTAAGCTTTGATACTACCTTTGTAACACCCCGCTTCCCGATGACCATTTTCAGATGGCATAGTTACCAAGTTGCCCTTGCACACAAATAATGAAGCAGAAACATCCTGGAATAATAGATTACTACACAACATCAAGGTCATTTGAGAGACAAGAGGTTACTATATCTTTTTCTGCTTGTCAACTCAATAAATCTTATGGGTGCATTAGGTTATATAAAACCTCACCATTTTCTTTATCAGATTTCTTAACTAAGAAATAAAATCTCAAATTTAATAACACAATTGAAATTCAAAGTAAACACACTTTAACTAAAAGCTATTAGGTCTAACAGCCTTCATTATTCCATAAGAGGAGTTTTAAAACTGAAAGAGCAAATTAGGGCCAACATACCTAACTTAAAAAATAATAATAAGAAAAATAAATGTTGAGAAGAGAGCTCCCATGAGCCTCCACCAACCTCAGATCATTGAGTACCTAAAAAAAATTAGAAAAGGGATCTTAAAGATCCTAGTGGACCATTTCAAAATTTTAAATTATTATTTCAACCAAATAAAGCAAACATGTCAAACGCTTCCATTGATTAAGTGTTTAAAGCAATTAATTGTGTATCAGTTGACATTAAGACCAAAATGAATTTTTCTTAGTGTTTTACATATGGGAGTGAGGTATAATATAAACAATCAAACCCATCTCATCAATCAAGGGAAATAGAGTCTATTTTGAACTTCAAGTTCGATCTCAAAATAATCTCATTGAAAATCATTAATCAACCCATGGTCAAAGTTGGAACTAAGGTTGAAACACTCATGATGATACCAAATGGTCAATCATTATGCTGGTACATGATTATAATTTTTTTTAATCTTTCTTTAGTTAATTAATTTTGTAACCATGGATTGACAAAATATGAATACAATTCAATTACTGCATGAATACATTGTTAATATGACATCTAAATCATTGAAATCAGCATAGATATTAATTGCATGGTAATAGATAATGGCAACCATTACATATAACACATCACTTTATCATTTAATAACATTTATCCAAATCATATTCCTAAAATAACAATCATACATGCATATTTTATTTAAATCAAAATAACAATTTAAAACCCAAAAACATTTTTACTTGTTCAAAAGTCCAGTGATCTCAAGATCCGCAACACTTTAGGATCTACTCTAAATCATATAAAAATAATTTTTGTAATAATATGTGGTAACTTGACTATTCTGAAGCTTCAATTTTTCTGAATATAATTTATTTTAATTTGTAATGTAATGGAGCACTATTACTATTTTCAGTGCAGTATTGCTCTTATTTCCACTGTGAACTCAATCACTATTATTTTTTTTTCATAAAAATTAACTAATTTTCATTGATCTTAATATTCCTAAAATATTATTCTAAATTACTATGATAATTATATCTAATAATCATTATTTACAGATAAAACCCTTTTCTATTATTTTATAATTATTATATTTTATTTTTCAGAAATGTAAAATTTTGATCCTCTACCAAAAATATTTCTATTAATTTTTATCAATTATCTACATCAATGTTTTAATGGCTTTATTTTTCAATCCAATATAGCATAACCTATTTGAAGGACGAACCGACCGACACAGTGTCCCAACAAACCTGCCCACAAGTCGAGCTTGTCAAGACACTGTTAAGCCTCAACATACTACACCACATCACACGCTATCAGAGTAATCATAAGGAATGCAGAAGAGATTTAATATACGAACACCAATAAGAACTTCATATTTCCAAAAACAGGACGTAAACCGAGCATCTCTGTCAGACACGATGGACACCGGGACCCCATGTAATCTCACAATCTCGTGGATATACAGTCGACTCAGCCTCTCCACCGAATCTCTACTATGCATCGGGAGGAAATGAGCCAACTTAATAAGTTGGTCCACAATGACCCATATAGCATCATGTCTCCGCTGAGTTCAGGGTAATCCCATTACAAAGTCCATGGTAATGTGCTCCCATTTCCACTCGAGAATAGCCAAGGGCTGTAATAAACCATTGGGTCTCTGGTGCTCAGCCTTAATCTGCTGGCACATATCACATCTCTCCACAAAGGATGCAATATCCTGCTTCATCCTTGGCTACTAATAAGTACGTCGAGCATCCTGATACATCTTATTGGCACCTGGATGGACTGCATATCTCGAGCGGTACAGCTTTGCTAGCACTCTCTGTCTCAGGTGAGGGTCATCTGGTACCCACAATCGTCCCCTAAACCTCAGTGCACCATTAGTATCAACCGACCACTCCACACAAGAAGTGTCGTCTGCTGCCCCCGGTACATCATAAAGTCAACATCATGAGGCTGAACCTCCATAATCTCAGTAAGCAACACCGGCTGGGCTCTCATCTGTGCACTGACTCTGGTCTCGGTCGAAGTCTCGTGGATACTCATCACTGTCACATAATCAATCATCCTCCACTCTTGAGACATATGCCTAGCCACACAAGCAGTCTCGACCCGTACTCTACTAAGCGCATCAGCAACCACATTGGCTTTCCCGGGATGGTACTCTATGGTAAAGTCATAGTCTTTAAGTAGTTCCATCCATCTCCTTTGCCTCATGTCAAGGTCCTTCTGTGAAAATAGGTATTTGAGGCTCTTATGATCAGAATAAAGTGTGAAACGCTCACCATACAGGTAGTGTCGCCAAATCTTGAGCGCAAACACTACTACCGCCAGTTCTAAGTCATGCACGAGGTAGTTCCTCTCATGAGCTTTTAGCTGTCGCGAGGCAAAAGTGACAACTCCATTACCCTGCATCAAAACACACCCAAGGCCTGTACCACATGCATCTATATAGATTGTCAACTCACGGCCTGGTTCTGGTAGCACAAGAACTGGGGCAGATGTCAGATAATGCTTCAGCTCAAGAAATGCTTCCTCACACTTATCTGTCCACACAAAAGGCATATTCTTCTGGGTAAGCTTCGTCATGGGAGCAGCGACCCTCGAGAAGTTTGGCACAAATTTGCGATAATAGCCTTCCAAACCCAAAAAGCTACGGATCTCTGTCATAGTGGTAGGTCTCAGCCAACCTATAATAGCCTCAACTTTAGCTGGATCAACTGAAATGCCCCCGGCTCCTACTATATGGCCCAAAAATCGGACTTCTATCAACCAAAACTCGCACTTGCTAAACTTGGCGTATAACTGATGATCTCTAAGAGTCTGTAGTGAAATCCTCAAGTGCTCAGCGTGTTCCTTCCTAGTCATCGAGTAAATAAGGATGTCATCGATAAAGATGATGATGAATGAGTCCAAGTAGGGACGAAACACTCTCTTCATCAAGTCCATGAACATCGCTGGGGCGTTTGTTACGTCAAACAGCATGACCAAGAATTTGTAGTGCCCATAGCAAGTCCGAAAGGCCGTCTTCGGTACATCCTCTTCCCTAACGCTCAGCTGATGATATCCAGATCTTAGATTGATCTTTGAAAACACAGTGGCACCTCAGAGCTGGTCAAATAAGTCATCAACATGTGGGAGAGGGTACTTGTTCCTCACTGTCACCTTGTTCAACTGTCTGTAATCGATACACAAACGGAGGCTCCCATCCTTCTTCTTCACAAACAATACTAGAGCACTCCAAGGTGACACACTAGGGGTAATAAAACCCTTACTCATCAACTCCTCAAGTTGGACCTTCAGTTCCTGCAATTCCTTAGGCGCCATTCGATAAGGAGGGATCGAAACGGGCTGTGTCCCCGGAATAATCTCAATGATAAAGTCAATCTCCCGTTTGGGAGGCAAACCAGGCAAGTCATCGGGAAACACATCAGGAAAGTCTCTAACAACAAGAATCTCATCTATGTTTTGCTGTGAAGGTCCTTCACTAGTGGTGATCATACTAGCCAGTGTATCTATGTTAGACTGTGTCGCTATCCTACCCAGGGTCATCGGTCTACCTGAAGTACTACCCTGAAAGGTCACAACAGGCTGCCCTGGAATCTGAAATACTACTCTCTTAATGAAGTAGTCAACATAAGCATGATAAGCTGCAAGCTAGTCCATCCCAAGTATAGCGTCGAATTCCAAGAACTCTAATACTCTAAGGTCCACTAGGGCCTCGAAGTCGTCAAACCTCAACGTGCAGCCTTCACAAATCAAATTGGGGTAGATCTGTTCCTCGGATGCAGTGCTCAACATGAGCCATGTAGATGTTCTAACAGGTCTAAGTCCTAATCTATCTGTGGCATGCCCAGCAATAAAAGACAATGTAGATCCAGCATCAATCAACACATAGATAGATGTATCAAGTAGGAACATGGGGCCATCTACTAGAGCCTTCGTCGCCTCAGAATCTGGGTAGGTGATGGCCTGCGCCGTCTCTCGAGTGCTGGTGATGGGTACACTGGAAGCTAGGATAGGCATAGGGCACTGATATCTCTTGTGGCCTAGCTGACCACACTGGTAACATATAAGTGGTCGTCTCTGCTCGGCCTGGCCTCGACCCCCTGAATCTCTGCCTCTGCCTCTACCTCTGCTTCGACCTTCTCCTCAGCCTCCCTGCTGGGTCGGTGGTTGTACTACCGGTTGATATGTCTGTAATGGGGTGGCTGCGAGGGTGACTACAGTCGTCGGCTGAATCTGTGTCCCCCCAGACTGTCCCTCTGAATACTTCCTCTTCCTACGAAGTCTGCCTCCTCGGGACCTACTGCAATAACCTCCCTGAGTCTGTGACTGTAGCTGTGACTGCAAGGAGGCACTCTGTACTACCTGCGACATCGCACGCCGATCTCTACCGTCCGCCTCAAGCTGTAGAGCGTGCCTCCGTATGATCTCAAGAGTCATCTCACTATATACCCTGATCAAAGCCTTGAGCCTCTGTATAACGTCCTATCCAAGTTGGACCGGAGGTGGCGGAGGTACCGCTTTGGGGTCCTGCTGGTCTCCCACATCGAGGAGGCATCGTGGTCTGCATAAAACGTTTAACTTCCATTAGTTCCAAATGATCAGACTACAACTTCAGACATTAAGGCGACTGTTTCTAAGGAATCACCTAACCTACAAGGTTCAAAGTCTCAATCTTAAAACTCACTAACACCCTATGACAGTCCGATTCCCCTCGTGATATGGCCACTCTCACTTGGTTCCTCTTTCTGCCAGTTAGGAGTTAGAAAGTTTTGTTCATACTCCCGTGTTGCTACTCTAAGTCTTGTCTAAGGTCTTTTCTCTTTTGTACTTCTGCGATTACTCTGAGACTCTCCTAGGTCAACACCACTTTTTATTCCCTAATTGGGAAAAACCTTAGGCTTTGATACCAACGTTGTCGGGACCCCTTCCCTAGGATGAAGGACGAACTGACCAGCACAGTGTCCCAACAAACCTGCTTGCAAGCCGAGCTTGTTAAGACACTGTTAAGCCTCAACATACTACACCACATCACACGCTATCAAAGTAATCATAAGGAGTGCAGAAGAGATTTAACATACGAACACCAATAAGAACTTCATATTTTCAAAACGGGTCATTACAACATGTGTAGCAACGGGGGAGAGTGTTCATTATATATAGGCTATCCTCACCCCTATACATAGGTCCTAAACCTCAAAAGACGATAACAACAAATGAAATACAAAGAAGTCCTACCAAAAGAGTAAGGGAACGTGGCTCTACGCGATGACCACTCCCTTGACCTTATCCGCTACTGAAGAACCTGAAAAGTTAGAGTAGTAAACCTAATTGTCCACGGCGGCTCAGTAAGTAATGCAGTCTAATTCAAACTTAAAACAAGTATTCCACAATTAAAACATGTGCCATGAATGTATGAGCAATAGCATATGCAAGTGAATGCAACAGTAAACACAATTCAAAATCATAATGCAGTCGTGCACTTTCATTAATAACAGTTTTAATAATGCCCAAAACATATAAATCCACTCGAGCAGGAGAAATCCGACAGCTAGGGGTATAGGTGACGACCCAATTAGGACTTATTGCCGTTGCCTTATTGTGACGACCCGATTATAACTTATTGTCGTTGCCTCATTGTGACGATCTGATTAGGACTTATTACTGTCGCCTTCAATCGTAGGTCCACAAAACCCCCTCAGTGGGTACTTTGTGCTAGGTGGTTACCCCATCAATTGTGGGTCCACAAAACCCCCTCAACGGGCACTCTGTGCTAGGTGATCACTCGATGCTTTAGGGGAGCTCGATTAATAAACGAGCGAGTTGCAAATAGTTAGACATACTGTGACGACCTGATTAGGACTTATTGTCGTTGCCATCATCGTAGGCCCACAGAACCCCTCAACAGGCACTCTGTGTTAGGTGGTCACTATCAGGGTCATAACTCGCCCTAATTGCTCTACCGCATCCAATACCCTAACCCGCTCCTAGACCTCAACATTCGGTGCACTTCTCATTTAAAACTCATTCAAAGGATGCAAGTTCATTACAATGTGTAACACCATTTTCACAATGCACAAAATAACAAGCTCTAAGGAATGAGTTAGAAAATACTACTCACAGGGATGTTCTGCTACCGGCGCTCCTCTCGCGACCGGTCGCGTCCCGCTAGCACTGGGTCCTTCGAAATCGACGCAACTTCTTATTATTAATATGGGACTTGGCTCACTCTAATTCTATATCATTGGTTAATCAATTGCTTGACCTAGTCAAGAATAGTTCACATACGTTCGTTCCCTTGCCTAAGTTACTAAGTCCATTTGATTGACCTCGGACAATCTTGGTCAACCCTAGTCAACTTATCATTTGCTGACCTAGCTGGTCAACAGAGTCACACAGGTTCAATTCTGGTCCTTATGGGGTCAATTGGGCCAAAAGGGTTAATAGTCCCAATTCCCATTACTTAGGCACAAACTTTAGCCTATGACCTTATCTGTGCAACCATTTTTCCAATTTTTCTGAGGGCAATCCGTTCATCGGATTTGCACCAAACCTTGCAGAGTTGTTCTAGACTTCCTAAAGCTTCCCCAGAATTTAAAATTACAATTTTTGGACCTCATTTACTAAGGTTTCTAAGCATGATAACAGAAACTGCACAGATTCCGTATCCCCTGTGATAGGTAGCGACTGTTTGCCTTAGTTGACCTAGCTACACATATTAGAATGTCCTAAAATTTTGTAGGCTACTTCTATATATATCTGAGGGTCTCTCCACAAAATTTCAGCTCAATATACCTTGGTTTGGTAAGTAAATTTTATCTCAGAAATTTCGGCTAGATTGCAGGAAATTTTTGGGTTGAAGGATTCTACAATCTTCTAGTGTTCGTTTCCCTCATTCAATCACCATTCTATGGGTTGTTTCTTGTGTCCACTTACAATTTACAATTTGTAATATATTCACTACTCACAACTACTTCGAATCGGTAGCATACAACATAAAAAACATGCCTATTATTCCATCAATATTTTGCTATATTCTAAAGAACACAAAGAAATTTGCTCTAGCACCCTGCAATTATAGCATATTTGCATGTATTAACAAGACACATCCACAAGAGTTCAAGGTCAAGTCTTTATACCTTTCTGGAACCTCTATTATGGAGTCTACAATACCTCTGGTTCTAGCCTGAAGGGGTGCCTTTAGGTGTCCCAAATATAGCCCTTGTTTTGGTCTCAACCTCTTTCTGTCGGCACTGTTGCAACAGTAAGTCACACAGTGAATACCAGAGACTCATAAGATGTATTAAATGTTCTAATATGCAATTTCTACCACTTGAAAACTTGAATACACTTCATGAGAGGTAAAATGAAGGGTTTCACCCGAGGGATGAGTCTGGATTGGTCCTGGTATGAGCTTTCCCAAGGTTGCTCCAACTGTTTCTGTTACACAGTTGCAACAGTGAGTAAGCAACCAACTTCAAGGGTCCTAAAAATCATACATAAGGCCCTATTTTTCACTCTCTAACTCTTGGAGATCAAAGTATATACGAAAATGAAGGGAGTGAACCATTTTACCTTCAAAAAGGAACTAAAAATGGTAAAGGTTCAAGGCTTCAAAAGTGGTTCCAGCACACACTTTCTAGTTTTTCTGGGTTTAAGTAGTGTGGACAGCCCTCTTCTTGATGTTTTCTGCTTCAAACGACTCTAAGACTGCGCAAACTACTTGTAGGACCTTGTAGGCGGTGGCACAAGCTTCAAATCAAGCTATAGTTTGCAGGATTTGGTGGAGAATTGAAGAAGTTATGAGCTTGGAAAGTTGGTTACGAAATCTGAAAATTCTGTGTTTGAGCGCAAGAGTGCCTTTTTGTTGCATGAAGATGCTTGCTTGGCAAGGGTGTGGATGACATGTGGCATCCAGGTGGCACTTAGTATCACATGCTGGATGCCGAGTGGGCAGCCTAGATTGGCCACAATGGAGGCCATGAAGTGATGGCCAAAACCATGGATGCAAATACCATGGGTTCCCATGGTTTGGTGGTTGGAAAATGGTTGAAAATACAGAAAATTTGTCAAAATCGCTCAAAAAATCGCACAAAAGACAAGGAGAAGAGGGATCAAAATTTTGCATTTTTCGTCCTCTAAAATCATAGATTGTCTAATTCATCATTTTTCATCAAAATACCAATGTTATACACCATTTCATCATTTATTTAATTATTTTCTCCAAAAATTATATTTTTCATCCAAAAATTTCATTTATCATTCTAAAAATCCGATAATTGCTCCAAAAATTCATAAATTATTTTCTTCTAGAAAACACCTTTTTCCTAATGTTTTCTTCTTAAAATTGCATTTTCTCGAATTATTTCTATTTTTCTTAATAATTAATCCGAAATTGAGAAAAATTGGAAAAAATTTTGTATTTTCTCATTAAAATTCTAGAAAATACATGGAGTACATAAATGTCGGATCCGTCAATCCAATGTCAAAAATGTGGGTCGTCACACTATTAATATAAATTAACATTTTATTAGAATTGATTTATAATGGAGTTTTCAGCCACTTAATTTTCTGAAAATTTTTTAAATTAATTAATTTATTGTTTTTTTTTTACAATTTCTGACTTTAATTATTATCTATTCTATTTTGAGCATACACAGACATTCTAGAGTATGATTTTTATTTCTTACACCAATTTTGTAAAATTTGACATTCTAACCTAATTTTTAACATAAATTTTAACAAGTAAATTTTCTAAACCTTTAAACACTTGTTTTTCAAATTAAATGAACTATACTATTAATTATATTGTTTTTAAGTATAAATTACTGTTCTAAATAAAATAATTTAAAATATAATTTTTAAG
>JAJIYU010016368.1:0-12221 GCA_030144865.1 Tinospora cordifolia | reverse complement strand
AATATTTTATTTCTATTTATTTCTTAAGCAATTCCTTAAATTTTGTAATTAATTCTACTAAACCTTAATTTTCATTTAATTATCAAATTAAGGTCTTATTTGTCTATTTTTTTTCTATATCTCTAATATATTTTAGTTTTCATGTGCCAACCCACAATTTACATCCTAAATTTCTTAAAATCTTTGAAATTAATTTATTCAACTTATTTTATTTATTTTAAATTTTTTGACAAAATTCTGGGGTATTACATCAAAAGGGGCACGCAACAGTAGATCTTCATTACTGCTATGCAGAAACTGGGGTTTTTCCCTTCCTACTACTATATTTGCTGTCTAAAACAGCTAAAGAACAAGAGAAGAGAAGATAGTAAGCAAAGAAATTTTTTCTTTCTTGCTGGAATGAATTTTCAGAATGAGGGGGGGGGGGGGGTTTATATAGATTTTTCTGGCAGAAAAAGACGAAACTGCACAGTTACAGTAACCCGCCGAAAGTTATGTTAATGTAGTTACAGTAACCCGCCGAAAGTTATTTTGTCTGTCGACAAAATAGTGACCGTATTTGTGAACAGTAATCGTATATTTGAACAGTAACCATATTTTTGAACAGTAACATTAAATTTTAAAATTTTTTTTCTTCAAATTTCGAGTATTACAACACTAAAATTTTAGGTATTACAAAATAGCTCCAGGATTGTGCAAATTACTTGTGGGACTTTGTAGAAGGTAGTATAAGCTTCAAAACAAGCTATAACTCAGAGGATTTGGTTAAGAAATGGATGAGAATCAAGCTCATGAAGGTGGCTACAAAAATCTGGAAGTTCTGGAAATTCAGCTCAAGTGTGATTCTTTTGTTGCATGGGGGTATGTTTGCATGGAAAATTGGGGTGACCTGTGGCCATTTAGGTGGCTGTTAAGCTCCCAGTTGGCAACATTCATTGGTTACATTTGAGGCTATGAGTTGATGGTTCAAACCCTGATCTCCCATGGTTTTGCAGCTGGGAAATGCACCAAAAATCCAGAAATTTCGGTCCAAAATCAGCTCCATCGCACAAAAAGACAAGGAAAATAGGGGTTGGCCCCTTTGGGACGCATGGGCCGGCCAACCCAGTTGAGCCAGCCCGTGCGCCAGGCCTGAGCCCACACGAGCTCCCAGCCCGTGCGGGTCGGGCTTTGGCCCACTGGGGGCGTGGGCTGCCCAGGCCCAGCACCTGGGTCCCAAGCCCCCAATGCCCTCTTTTTTTGTTTTTTATATTTATTTAATTTTTTTTTTCTTTTCTCTTTAGCCAATCACACACACACACACACACACACACACACACACACATATATATATCCGAAAATTTGCATTTTTTTTCTAAAATCATTAAAAATTATTATTTCACCCTCTCTCATCAAAATCTCCAATTATACATCATTTTTTGATTTATTCCATTATTTCTTCCTAAAAGTTAAATAATTCATCAAAAATTTTATTTTTCTCCCAAAAATTTCATAATTATTCCAAAATTTTAACAATTAATCTCGAAAATTATTTTTCTCAAGAAATCACGTTTTTCTTATAATTCCACATATTTTCTCCTAAAAATCATATCTTTCTCCATTATTTCAATTTTCTCCAATAAATAATTCAAAATTGAGAAAAATTGAGGATAATTCATGTATTTCATTTAAAATTTTTGAAAATACATATATTGAACCCGAAAATTTTGTACATCAAAGCATGGGTCATCACAATATATATATATATATATATATATATATTTATTTATTTATTTATTTGTTTGTACAATTATTTATCTAATTGATTACATATATAAATAATGTGACATACAAATATTTATATATATACATCATGTTATTTGTATATCATGATATACAAATAACATGGTATATATAAAGATATTTGTATGTCACATTATTTACATATATAAGCAATTATTTAAGTAATTGTATGTATAAACAATTATATATGCACACATACACACACAAACACACACACACACACACACACACACACACACACACACACACACACATATATATAAGAGTAGTGGGATAATGTTAAAATAATAATCGAATAATGAAAGTATAAAATTGTTGTTCCTCTGTTTCTGCTGTATCCATTATATAAATAATTGTATGTATAATATATATATATATAAGTAGTGGGATAATGTTGAAACAACAATAAAAAAATGAAAGTATAAAATTGTTGCTTCTCTGTTTCTGCAAATATATATATATATATATTTGGGTTAACTAATACGCAAATATACGTATATATATTTGGTATATAATAGCAAATATATGTATGTATTTGCTATATGAAGTAAAAAAAAATAGAAAATATATATAAAAATAACATGGTATATGGTTTAAAATAGCAAATATATATTTGCTATATGAAGTAGAAATAACAAATATATATTTGGTATAAAATAGCAAATTGAATTAAAAAAATGAAGTAATAGGTAGAGATGCCCTTATCTAGAGTAGTTTGTAAAAATAACTAATTCGTGCTATATATATGGATAAAAAATAAAAACTAGCAATAATTTTAAAATACAAAATATAAATTATGATTATTAAAATTAAAAATTAAACATATTGAAATTTATAAATATTAAAATTGTATAAGGAATTTTAGATTAAGTTAACACTAAATTGTTAAAAGTACTAAATTATTAATTTTTTATGATAAAGCTAAATTTTTAATAAATAAATGGACTAAAGTAAAAAAATCAAATTTAAGTCTAAATTGGCTTTAATATAAAAAGTTTCTATTATATATAACATAGATAAATATATTAAATGCATTGCAAGAATGTTCTTATATTATTTTATTTATTTGAATTATTTACTTTATTGAAATAAAAATATTAATTGTGTAATAATGTCATTATTAACTGCAAAGTTATTGTTGTTAAAGGTTACTACTTTTGCAATTTATGAAATAATAGTGTTATTACATAAAAACATTAAATTGGATTCTTTTAAAATTATATATTATTAAGTTATTTGAGAAAGTTTAACAAAACATTTGAGAGAAACATTTTCTTGCCATAAAAGATTAAAAGATAATGATATAAGGACACAATATAATAAACAAGATCATTTGACATTATTACAGAAAAAAAAAAGAATCTTTGCTTTTATTTTAATAAAATATGATAGAATACGTTTAAAATATGGATTTCTTACATAATTTCACTAACTATGCAATAATAATAATAATAATATTAATATTAATAATAATAATATACCATATATTATTATTACGGTTAATAATGAGTTGCATTATACCATTATTCATGCATTATCTATCGCTTGCTATTTTATACCAACTTTCTACCATTACTTGCATTATTTCATGATTATTCATATGTTATACATACGTTAGACCGAATTTTATTCATATGCTTTTCTTGTATTATTCACATGTTATCTTCGCATTTTTTACCAACACCACCGAATATATTTTATACACGTATTATTCAGTAGCCCACTAAATCTCAGACATTCAACCAGCTGCAAAAACCCTAAAACCAGATTTTTGGCTTGAACACACCAGCTGCGAATCCGATGAGCACTCACACTATTCTAGCTTCCATCTTCATTTCCATCGTGATTCACGGCCAGTAGTAGCGATAAGCACAACGAAAACCCCAAATCGTGCCCAGAATTCACCTTCGCGGCCAACAATCGTGATTTCTCACCATATCTTGCCACATATTTTTCGTTTTCAGCTCACTCAAGCAAAACCAGCAAAAGCCCTAACGTTGTTCTTCATTCTAATTCTTGTTTGCAACATCTTCCTCTCCAATTTAGCTTCAAAAACCAAGAAACTTCAACTCACAATTTGGTTTCCCCGACTCCTTTTTGGTTTCTTCTTCTTCAATCCTTCTTTTTTCCAGATTTTTCGCGCCCAAAACAGAACACCAAAATTTTTTGTTGATTTTTTTTATTGTTTCGTGATGCTTTCGGACCTTTTCTTCTTCTTTTTTTATTTTATTTATTTTATTTTTTTTTCCAAATCATTCTTCATTGTTCTGAATGTTTTCGAATCTCTTTTTTTCATCGATTAAAATTAAATCTTTATTTTTTTTCAAATCAATATTTAATTTCTTTTTCCATCAATATTTCAATCAATCACTAAATTTATTTTTCCTTCTATCAACAAATATTTAATCATTATCTTTTTTTTCAAACAATCTAAAATTTTAATGCACTGATAATTTAGATCAACTCTTATTTCATTTATCATTTGGGAAACTCGTAAAATTCGTATTATTAAATTAACATTATTAATTCAGAAATACACATTCTAATATTGTTATTATTTTTATTATTCCTTTTGTTATTTTATTTTAAATTCTCATTTTTTCGCAAAAAAATGATATTTTATTTTATACTACTTGCGACGTAGTGTGTTTGCAAGATTTCGGGGTATTACATATACTGATATACAACGCTTTACAACAATAAACTTATGACCGTTGTTAAAAATAGTCAGTCATTTAACAACACCTTAATTGACAACATTACTATGAACATTGTCGTATGGGTATAACAATGAACATTGCACGTCATTGTAGGTGCAATTTCTTTATAGTGTCTATCATTATCCTCACATCTTTATGCGCACATTATTCGATCGTTATACCTGCATTATACCACCATTCATGGGTTATACCATTATTCACGCATTATTTCATTGTTATCCCTACATTTTTTAATGCGCATTGTAGTTATTTTAAATTTACCCAGACATATTTATACCTGCATTATTCACATGATATATTTGGTATATATATACCATTATTCATACATTATTCGAAAGTTATTTTTCGTACAATTTTATACTTGCATTATTAGATCATTATACCCACATTATTTCAGTATTAACGCATTATTCAATCATTATACCTACATTAGTAACATGTTATGTTTTTTTATTGACAGTCAAAATGATCACTTTTTAAATTCTAAAATTAATTTTTAAAATCTTTATTTTTGTGGTTAAATATGTAAATACATGTAAATTATTAACATTTTAAATAATAAATCAATATTAATAAAAATTGTTTTTTATGTTAATTGTAAAAATATTTTAAGGACGTTTACTATATAAATCATAATCTATTATTTGTGTGTAACATTTGATAAAACGTTGTAATAAATGTCTAATACATATTAAATTAAGATGTGTAGTATAACACATCGTTATATATATATATAATGTTGTTATTGCATAATATATTTAGGACATTTATGAAATGTCACAATATTATTATCAGACATCGTTTAACACAATTGTCTTCTAAAAGAATTATATATAATGAGGATGTTTTATAGTATACAGTCCTTAATAATATTATATTATGACGTTTCACAAAATACGTCATATTTGGATTATAGTTGTAGCATCATTTTTGAGGTATACGATGACACGTGAATAAAACGTTGTGGTAAAGCATGTAACAATCATTTACGACGTTTTTACAAAACTTATAGAATAAAATATGACAACATTTGTAAAAGGTCATAATAACTTTATAAGACATCGTTTGAAAAAGAAATGCCTTCTATAAGATTTATACCTATTTAAAGAGGACGTTTATAAATAAAACGTAGTTAATACACTTGTATTATAACGTTTTTTATTGTTGTTGTAGCCTTCTTTTGTTGTAGTGCTTGTAAATAAGAAGATATTAATTTTTGTTTATTTTTTGTGAACCCATGAAATCATGGCCACCTTAAGCATGTGCAAGTCCAATGGGTGGAATACCATGATCGTGCGTACCTTCACCCTACCCAAAGCTCCATGGGATGTTTACATTGTTTGAACCCTTATAAAATGATCCCATGGACCACACAAATGATTCAGTACACTCACTTATATTAGGCGTCACCTATGGATAGAAATCAAGACAAATAATCCCATGTACCAAGGAAAGTGATCAAGTGTACCATGCACCTTAGTGATGTCTACCACATGTGTGTGCTTCACATGTGCCTAATTCCCAACTTAGAAGTTTCTAGTGTATCAGAGATACTCATGAGAGAACCCTAGTCATCATCATATTAGAGATATTCCATGAGGATTTGCCAAATGAAAGAGAATGGAAGAGTTTCCTAAATCAAAGATTTGCTCCCATTTTGGCGCCAAATCAAGACTACAAGGTGGTGCACCAACTTTGGAGTTTGGACTGAATTAAAGAGTTTCCTTTAACCTAAATTACAATCTTAGACTATGATATGGTGTCCTTTCAAAAATTGATAGCATACTCCTTAGGTTTGACTTCTAAGAATAGGAAATGGGATGTATGCCATATTGTGTGTTTGTGTGATGAGCAAGCAAATGACCAAATAAAAAAATTCTATGAGCATCTTTTATCCACTAGGGATGTCCCACACTGATATTAATAACATTTTGATTTTGAAATTATTTTCTAATATTGATTAAGAAATAAGATTGAGAATCAAATCTAGACTCATAAGAAATTGGAAAGTAAAGTTCTCCCATGAGCACAAATGCTAGCCATCCCCTTTATGTATAGAAACTTATCCAAATTTTGTAATCTGCCTAAGGCTGCCCTAAGACGTCCCATATGCTCTCTGAAAATCTATATAGACCCCATCTAGGCTCTCATTCCTCTCATCCCAAGAAAAAGATTTGCGATTTCCCTTGTTTTCTCTAAGCCCTCTTTTTAGCATCCCTTCTCATTTTTCTTTTCTCTCTTGTGTGAGAAGTTTTGATTTCAGTATTCTAGAGAGTGTTTGAAGTGATGTTTGCTAGTGTGTGAAAGTGCTAGACATTGGGCAGAAGCTTTGTTCAAATTTTTGAAGGAACCACTACTAAGATGGAGGAGATTTCTAAAACTCCTATTTTACTACTTCAAGTCTTTAGTGCATTTATGTTTACTTTCAGTTTTTCAATCATGTTATATTTTGGCATGTTTATATTTCAGTTTAAAGCATGTTTGATCATATTTTATTTTTAGATATCATGTTTTTATATTTTAATTCATGCATGATAGCATAACATGCTTAGAACCAAGCTTAGGCTTATTTTTGAGTTTTCTAGCATGTTATTTATGTTCTCCATGTTCTCTTGATTATTTAAATTATGATGTCACTTATTATGATTTAGTATCATATTTATTTGAATTTAAATATGTGAAAATGTCACACCCCACCGGGCCCACTGGTCCCACCGGACCTACGCCGCATGGCACACCGCGTGGCGGCTGTGATTCACTAGGTACTGTCCCCTCCCCTAAGGGTTTTCCTTCGCCTCCACAGAGATTCGAACCTAGGACCTAGAGCTTAAGTATCTAGTTCATTCCTCGTCTACTACCATTGAGCTAGTAACACCCACCAGAAATCTTACCGGGACTCTTACCCACGTCGTAGGGCCCACGTCATGGCGTCACTCACAAGGTACTGTCCCCTCCCCTTGGGATTTTTCTCCACCTCCGTGGAGATTCGAACCAAGGACCTGGGGCATAAGTACCTTGTTCATTCCTCATCCACTACCATAACATGACATCATTTGCCTCTCCGGTGGCCCACGAAAAGAGAAAGAGATGTCCAACGAGCAAGCATGTGACACGAACATGCCAGGACCATTTGGACAGCTGGAGGCAGGGTGTTACAAAGGTGGTATCAATGCCTAGGTTGTAGATGCCTTGGGCAAAATTAAAAAGAATCAACTCAATTATGTAAGACCTTTATTTGAATTAAATTTAGAATGCCCTACCTTCTATTTTTTAATTAAAAATTATTTTGGAAAGTTGCTTTTCAAAAAAGGAAATATATGTTTTCAAAAGTTTTGTTTGGAAACAAAGATTACAAGTTAAGCTGATAGTGGGTAAGCCTTGTCTTGAGTAAAGCTAAACATTGAAAGGGAGATGGATTATCCTATCCAAGAATGTGCGATTATTTAAGCATACTTTGGTTTATCACCCAATTTGGAGGTTGTCTACCAGCTCATACAAGTAGTAGAAGTTGAAAAACACATTTATTTTCCTCAATGAGAAAATTGGAAAGTGGTAATGAAGGGCAAAGGAAAGGACTAAAGTACAAAGGTAGTACCAAGAGTGTTACCTGAACTAGATGAGGGTTGATCCTTTCAACTAGGAAGTGAAACCTTAGGTCTAGGAGAAAGAACCTTGGTAGAAACTTGGGTGTGGTTAAGAACAAACAAAATGGATCATAAATGAAAACTTTTAAGACATAAGTTAGAAATTGAAAATGTGTGAAAATAGAACACTCGTTTGGTCAGGATACGAGATCGAGAGGATCCTGTATATCTAGTTTCTATGTAGTATGAATCATTCACCAAGCATGACCCATCATTCTTCGAGTCTAGGATTCCTCCATACCCCCAAATTCTTATGCATGGTTGGTATGGGACAGTCATGTATAGTGAAACTTGGAAAACCTTAGTTGTCAAGACATTTGTGAAATCGGTTTAGTACAATGTAATTTCTGAGTAGAAGTTTGTGTCAATAGGGCAAGGGTGGTATGAGACGCTCGAACTCGGAGATATAGACGGAAGCTCAAAATTTTGATATACTAGCGTGAACTTGTATGACTAACTGATTGATTGAATGCATGCTTTACTTGTTTATATTCATGACATGTATTTTGATAATGAGACTAAAATCATGTACCTGACAACATTAGAGGACTTTGAAGATCTTCAAACAGAACTTAGAAGAATAAACCAATAGGCTGTTGAATAAATCGAGAACTTAGAGACATGAATGTAGTGTCACGATTGCATGGATGAAACGAAAAACTTGAGAAAACAGATATGACAAATGACTAAAGAAAGGATGACTATTTTCTCAAGTCTAGAAAAACATTTTGTATCTCGAGGATAAGGAAAGGGGGTTGTGTACCCAAATCAATATTCTCCTTGAAACTTTTTTACATTATAGGATACTAAAATGGCTTTTGACTTATAGATAATGGCCGGATCAAAGAGATACACCACAATCTTAATTTAACGAAAATTCAACGAAAATCTTAATTTAAATAATTAAAACTTGGGCAACATGCCCTTACATATAGACTTTCCAAACTTAAAATCTTAGCAAATACTCAATAGTCTTCATGATTCAATTTCCTGAAAAAAAAAGGGGACTGGATGAACACATAGCCTAATAATAGATCATTCCATAAACAATTAAGTTACTAATTCAAATCAAAAGCACCAAATTTAAACACTTGTAAACAATTAAGCGATTCAAACATCTTTGGTTGTTATTGACATTAAGACTAAAAGGGGTTCTAATCCCTTGATGTTCTTATCAAAATACTCCACTCTTGGATGGAAAGACAATTCATCTTGTCGCATTCCATTGGAATAAGGATCTCATGTCCAAATTCTAAGTATTTTGGGTTATACCCATCCACACATAGCGACGAGCCCCATATACACTTAATATATGTAAAGAACACCCATAGCATTACTTAAATTGCTATGACAGTACATGGTTCATAACTCAAAGTCTTAAATTTAATTCTCACATATTCTTGAATAAAAAATCAGAATAGTAAAATTAAGAATAAGACATTCAAAAATCATGAAAACAACACATAACATGCTTTATAATTCAAATTAAACCTAATCATGAAAACTAGGCGTGACATGATATCATGAATACTTAAAAGATGCATACATGATAATCAAAATCTAGATCATGATCAAACATGTATAAAACTAAAAATAAACATGCTAAACCAAAAATGAAAGGTGTATGAACATGCTAGAAACTCAAACTAGTAAAGTAGAAGTGTAGGAAATTCCATCCATGTTATGATGTATTCTCCCAAAAATTCAGCAAAGGTTCCCAACATCCAAGCACTTCCAAACACCAACCAAAATCACTCAGATCAACTCATATAATACTAAAATTGAAGCTTCTCACTTATGAGCACAAAAGAAAAGAAAGTGAGAAGAGATGCCAAGAAGAAGGCTTTCGAATAAGAGGAAATCTCAACTCTTGTTCTTGGGATGAGAGGAACGAGAGCAAGAGGGGGTTTATATAGATGTTCATGAGCAAGGGGGAGATGTCTTGGGCAGCTCACAAAGTTGGGCAAGTTTCCAAACACTCATAGGATGGTTTGCATATAATCGGGCAAGTGTGCTCATGGTTTGAAAATTGGGACCACTAAGGTTTTCTATTCATGTGTGAGTATATATGTGCTTTCTTATTTAAGTGTGATCATAAAATCAGATTTGGAATGGTTCCTATATCAGTTAGGATCTCCTCTTTAAAGAGATTTTGTGAGCATATCTAGTTTAGTAAGTGTACATGTATATCTTGGATTTTTCCTCTTTTTGGTGTCATGAGGGAGCATAGATGGGAGTTTCTAATTTGGTGAGATTTTGTGAGCAAGGAATCTTTCCTTCTCTTTGTGAGTGTATATTTGAATAGAAAACTTTCCTATTTTCTCTTATGCACATGATTTAGATAATGTTTCACTTGCTGATTTTGTTTCCTTTATTCTTTCAAGTGTTGCACATAGGCAACTTGCTAATTGATTTCATTTACTTGTGTGTCATATATGCATAGTACATGAAAACTTGCTTATTCCTTCCTTGGACATCCAATATGGTTGATTAGTATGTACATGATCTAAATTTGATGGACACATGATCATGCTTCCAAACTTCCAATCTAGGCTCTTGAATCAACATGAGATACAATTCTTAATTGAGCTCATAGAAACTTTATATTTTCTTTCTTTTGTGTTCTCATGCATATAGGAAACTTCTCTGTATCTCTTTAAATCATTAAATCATCACAAATAGGCATGGAACCACTCTTTATGGTTTCCAAATAATGCATTATGTCTCAGATAATTGGGTAGGGTGAGAGTGTGCATGATCATGGTGTTTCATCCATGTGACTTGCACATGCTTAGGGGTAGTAGTCATGCATTCGTAGGTTCACAAAAATCAAATAAAAATTAATATCTCCTTATTTACAAGGAATTATGGTTTTTAACCTATAGTTTGAAATCATATGAACTTAATGAAAAATTTAAGGTATAGTTTCGCCTAAAGTGATTTTCCTTTCACATATTTTCTTTATTTAGAACCTACTTAAGTCATTAGACAAATGAAAATTCTAATTTTGGCCAATTGTCCTAATTTTTGGATATGTTGTCTATTTTGTTAGTTCATGTCATCCCATTTCATTTCGAGTCATTTTGATTTCCCAAAGTACCCCCATTCTCAGTTCTTTCCAAATTTGGAACCCCTGAAGGGTGTTTGCCAAATAAAAACCTTATTCTTGACCAATTGAGCTACTTTTGGGATATGTCGTTCGATTGGTCGGTTCAAGTCACTTTGCATCATTTCTAGTTGTTTTGGATCCCTAAGGGTCACTAAATAAGACTTTTAAAACCTACCAAACTTAGCTTGATTTCATTTTGCACCCAAATTTTACTGAATAAATGATAAATTTCATTTAATTGAGTACAAAGAATTTAGGGTATTACAATTGCCATCATATTCAATTTCATTTAATGGAGTAGTGACCTTAGGTTTGGAAATAAGTTGATCTCATTTGACTTTTGTGTACTTTCATTTTATGGATATGATGTAATCTTGGGGATGGACTTGTTAACCCAGTATCAGATGCAAATAGATTTCCCCAAAAGGAGAGTAACCATGACATTACCTTTGGGAGAAACTCATAAACTCAATGGTGATATACACAGATTACTGAGAAGCCCAATGATAGCGATGTTGAATTACCTGAAGCAAAAGGACGAGTTAGAGAAAGTCTATGAGGAGGACCTCGCAGAGCAAAGAGGAATCCAAGACTTAGAAGTTGTTAGAGGTTATGAAGATCTGTTCCCAGATGACTTACCTGGACTACCACCTACTAGAGAAATAAAGTTTAAGATTGAACTTCACCCTAAAACCAACTACATAGCCATACCTCCCTACAGGATGGCTGTAATACCCCAAAATTTTGTCAAATAATTAAAGATAAATAAGTTTGAGAAAAATAAATAAAATAAGTTAAATAAATTAATTTCAAAGATTTAAGAAATTTTGGGTGCAAATGGTGAGTTGGCACATGAAAAATAAAATAAATTAGAGTTATAGTGAAAATTAAACAAATAAAACCTTAATTTGATAATTAAATGGAAAATTAAAGTTTAGTAAAATAAATAAACAAAAATAAAGTATA